>LPNX010213222.1:446220-468262 GCA_001517045.1 Pseudotsuga menziesii
ACCATTGACGCCGGTTATGAAGAACCTGAACTGACCATCGAATTGTACCCGCCAAAACGTGAGATTATCACCTTCCTTGAGACCTTTCCGCTGGACAAATTCGTGCCATCCATCTGCTAAAACATAGGACCTCAAAGTTGGACAGAATTTGAAGGTGAATGCGTTTTCTGTGCCCTCGTCGATGTCAATCATCCGCAATGGAATACCACCGGCGCTTCTTATAGCGTCGCCATTGAGAGCTTCCTTCTCATAATCGGTGCAGAGCTTCTCTACATCCGCCATAGCAATCATCAGTCCATCCGTTGCACCAACATTAGAACTGGACAACTGTATTCAGAACCACAAGACTCCCCTCTTGGCCATGCCTTTACCTTTTTCTTTTTAACAATTCGCAGTAACGTGCAGATTTATATAGGCAGATTTCATAGAAAACTGTCACTAGGGAAACGGTAATTTGCAGATTTATAGGGAGATTTCAGAAAAAAACTGTTAGCATGGAAACCCGGGTTTCAGCCGAAAGTTGAAAAACTATCTATCCCCATCTCTCCCTCAATAAGTTATCTCTGCAGTTCTTTTTTCCAAAATAAGTTCTTATGCTAAAGATTAAAACTAACACATCTATATAATTTGTCAAACTAACACATCTATATATAGTTTGTGTTGGGTCATTCATAAAGATGAAATGGTTGATAGATAGTTATGAAATGGAATAATAGTTTAAATGTGAGTTATCTATGCTTAGCTACATGTTATCAATTTATCAACTATTAATTATTTTTTATATTTTTTTCTTTTCATTTCACATTCTTCTAGTCATCTAGATAAACTGTTGGTCATCCATTTATCAGTTACTAGTTATCTATGCATTGCTGAAATGCTGTTATCCATCTATAAGTTACCAGTTATCTATGCATTGGTACCACTTATCCATCCATCAGCTAGCTAACATTTATTTTTTATATTCTATTTTGAATTTTGAATTTGTTATATTATTTTTCTTTTCTTTCTTTAACTTAAATTATTTTTATATTCTATTTTGAATTTTGAATTTGTTATATTATTTTTCTTTTCTTTCTTTAACTTAAATTATAAGTTTGAAGCAATTTTAAAAAGTGTTTTTTGTACAAGTAAATTAGACACCTAATAATAACTATATTCAAGCTTCTACCACGTTAAAATTTAAAGCATATTTATTTTAAAGTTGAGATTATAATAATAAAATGTTTTGAATTTATTTTATTTTTTTATTTTTTAAAATTTAAAATTTATATAAACATAATCAAACTCATAGAACTAAAATCACAGTTATAAGAACTAATTGATAAAAAGTACATTAGACCAAGTGTGTCTCCCTCGGGAGCACCGGTCTTGTTTGTGAAAAAGAAAGATGGTACACTAAGATTATGCATAGATTACACGTAACTAAATAAAATGACTATTAAGAACAGATATTCGCTTCCCCAGATAGATGATCTGTTCGATTCATTTTGCGGGGCAACTATCCTTTCAATGATAGATTTAAGGTTAGGTTATCATCAAGTCTAATTAAAGGATGAAGAAATTTTTAAAATAACATATAGGACACGTTACGATCACTATGAGTTCGTCGTGATGCCCTTTGGGTTGAGAAATGCACCTGCCGCATTCATGTGTTTAATGAACAACATCTTAAGTAACTATCTAGATAAATTTGTGGTTGTCTTCATTGACGACATATTAATCTACTCTAAGAATGAACAAGAACATGAAGAACATCTAAGAATAGTTTTGCAAGTTTTAAGAGAACAACAGATTTATGCAAAGTTCAGTAAGTGTGAATTTTTCAAAGACAATATTTAGTACCTGGGACACGTTGTGTCCAAGGAAGGAATCTCAGTCGACCCAGAGAAAGTAAAGGCCATCATGGAATAGTCGGCTCCTAAAAATGTATGTGACATGAGAATATTTATGGGAATTACTGGATACTACAGGAAGTTCATAAAATAATTTTCTAAAAGTGCGTGGAAAGTTTTAACAAATTAAAACACCTATTAACGACCGCCCTAATCTTAAAAATTGTTGATCCATTCAAGGATTTTGTCGTATGTATCGACGCTTGCAATGAAGGGTTAGGTGGAGTATTAGTACAAGATAATTATGTTGTAGCTTATGAATCCAAAAAACTAAAAGATCATGAGAAGAATTATGCGACACATGAACTAGAACTCGCTGCTATAATTTACGCCTTAAAAATGTGGCGACATTATTTAATTGGGAGAAATTTTTTAGTTATGTTAGACAACATAAGCCTTAAATATTTATTTGATCAACACAATTTGAATGCAAGACAAGCCAGATGGCTGTCCTTTCTCAGCGAGTATGACTTCGAAATAAATCACATAAAGGTAAAAGAAAATAAAGTGGCAGATGCTTTGAGTCAGCATGCGAATTTTCTGTGTGTGAGCAGCAGCTGTGAATCTAATCTAGAATATCAGATTTTAAATAATAGAAATTATGATGGGGAGTATCAGAGGTTAAAAGAAAAGACTGTTAAAAATGAGCAAGAACAAGTAAAAACAAACTTTAGCTTAAACCAACAAGGGCTATTGTTGTATAAAAATAGACTGTATATACCTAACATAAGAGAAATTAAATTGATAGTCATGGATGAACTACATAAAATACCATACTTGGGGCACCCGAGGTATCACAAAATGATTACCATGATCAGAAAGGACTTCTTTTGGCCAAACATGAAGAAGGAAGTGGTTGAATACTTATCTCGTTGCCTAAAATGTCAACAAGTTAAAGCAGAACATCAACATACTGTAGGATTGTTGCAACCACTACCCATTCCAGAATGGAAGTGGGAGACCATCAGTATGGATTTCATCACTGGATTGCCCAAAAATTTCAGACAACATGATTCCATCATCGTTGCGCTTGAAAAATTAAGTAAAGTGACTCATTTTATACCTATCAAATTTGCCTACAAATCTATTAATATTGCAGACATCTTTATGAAAGAAATATTCAGGTTACATGGTGTATCAAAGGTAATTGTCTCGGATAGAGATGCAAAGTTTATTGGTAACTTCTGGAAGGATTTGTTTAAAGGCTTGGGTACCCAGTTAAATTTTAGTACTGCATATCATCCACAAACAGATGTGAAGACTGAAAGAGTAAACCAAGTTCTAGAAGACATGCTAAGAATGTATGTTATGGACAAACCAGGTAAGTTGGAAGACTACCTACACTTGCTTGAATTTGCTTATAACAATAATTTCCAAGTTTATGCAGGTATGAGTCCATTTGAAATTTTATATGGGCGTAAGTGTAATACTTCAATCCCATGGAGTAGTCCTGTTGATAGATTAATGTTAGGATCTTATTTATTATAAGATATGGAACTAATCGTGAAATAGGTACAAAAAAACTTAAAGGCTGCCTAGGATTGGAAGAAAAGTTTTACCGACATAAAAAGAATTCCTAGAGAGTTCCAAGTGGGTGATCATGTATACATAAAGGTAAATCCCAAGAAAATTACATTGATATTGGGAAAGTGCAAGAAATTGGCACCCAGATATTGTGGGCCATTTGAAATTCTAGCGAAAGTAGGGTCGGTTGCATACGAGTTAGCCCTACCACCCAGTATTAAAGTACATAATGTGTTTCACGTTTCTATATTGAAAAAATATGTTCATGATGTTTCTCATGTGATTTACTGAAATGTGATCTAGGTGGAACCAGGGGAAGAGTTTCAAGTGAGACCAGAGTGCATTCTCGATAGGAGAGAACTTTTACTTCGGAACTGTACCATTGAACATGTAAATGTGCAATGGAAGCGCCCTAGTCTAGATGAAGCTACTTGGGAGCTGGAAAATAAAATGAAAGAGGAATATCGAGGCTTATTCCAAGAGGTTGACATGGATGAATAAAATCAAAGGTTATAACACCAATGACAGTGTTATCTTTTAAGGGGAGGTGTATGTAATACCCCCATATTTAATAATTTTTAATTCTGTTGGAAAATACTTTGATTAATATTATTCTTTGAGAGGAGGTCAAGAATAAAACATTTTGTAATAAAAACATTTCCTATTAATAAAATATGTTGAAGGAGAACAAAAGTGGATATAGTTGTTGAAAGAGTGTTTGCTGACCCATAAGGGGAAAATGACAAGTGGAAAAGACCACTGAGTGTGAAATCAAGATGCAGGAGGCACCATCCCCAAAAATTAGGTATGCACTCCTATTTGAGTTGCTAAAAAGTAGGAGGCTCATAAATGACCAAGTATTAGAAAAAATACTATTTCATAGTATGTCCATGAGCACCAGGAGGCTAGCATTGAATAGGGATTAACATCTGTGTAATGCAAGAGATGGCACATTAAGATATTTTTCTCTTGTGGTTTATTGAATAGACTTGGGGGTTTCAAAGCAAGTAACTTGACTACTCTGGGAGTTGGTTGGGAAGAACAACTTCTCCACTTTTATTTTTCGAGCGTTGGTTCGAGGTTCCTGCTCTGTTTCTTATGAATAATTTTAGGTGCATTAGGATGTATATGTAATCTATTTTGTTTCAAATTCAATATTCGAATTATTTTAGAATTGATGAGCTTGCATATAACAAATGTAATCCTTTATTGCAAACCTTATTCCTACTTTTAATAGTGTTTTCCCAATCTGTATCAATTCAACTAAATCTTCATCAATTTTGTTTCTCAATTTTAGAACACCGATTGAAATGTTAATGTTGGTTATGAGTATAATGAATTGGATCCTCTATTTTTACATGGTAGTAGATATTCCTACTATGCATTTCCCGTTTTCTTTGATTTCTGTAATCCTTTATTAATTCCACATTACGAATTTAGGTTTCCAAATGAAACTATAATATTTGTTTACAGTTTAGATCTGAGTTTTCAATATGAAATTATAATACTTGTTTACAGTTTAGATCTGAGTTTTCAATATTGAAATTGAATTGATTTGCAGAGAGAAAAACCGTAGTTAAAATGTAGAAATCCTATAAGCCACCTAGCGCAGTTGGGTAAATGTTCTCAAATCATGATCAGTCAGTGGAACAAAGGTACGACTGTAAGCACTAAGACAGTTTCCAGATCCAAGTAAATTGCAGTGAATAAAACCCCAAATCAGACCAGAAACCCTTGATTTTGAAAAGTTAAACATGATTAGAGGATTAACGGTCCAAATCAAGTCTGCTTTGAGATCGACAGTTCACAGAGGTGCAGAAGATGGAATTGTAGAATCTTAGCTTTGAAAGGTTGAAAACATGACTTCTGCAATCCACCAGGTTTGATGTCGATCCATAAGATTAGTAGATCAATGGTTGAGAATTCACCCGCAAAGAAGATGAATGAAAAATATTGTTCATGAAGGTTTCATTGTGGAATCCGCAAAGGAATTCAGATCAACGATGATGATTAAAGTTGTAAAAGAGATCCACAGTGAAAAGTGGAAGGCGAAAAGCAGAAAGTCCAAGTGATTGTTTTATGAAGTTTTTGACTTCTGAGGTCTGCAGCGTAAGCAAGAAAGTAGAAAGTTCAAGTGATTGTTTTATGGAGTTTTAGACTTCCAAGGCCCACAGCACAAGGTAGAAAGAAGAAAGCCCAAGTGATCATTTTATGAAGTTTCTAACTTCCAAGGTCCTCAACGGAAGGACGAAAGCATAAAGTTCAAGTGATTGTTTTATGAATTTTCTGATTTCCGAGATCCACTGCGGAAGGCAGGAAGGAGGAAGTCGGAAGGGGGAAAGTTGAAAGAACAAGTTATCATATTATGAAGTTTCCGATTTTTGAGATCCACAATGGAAGGCGAAAAGGTGAAATTCAAAAGGAGGAAAGCCGAAAGACCAAGTGATCATATTATGAAGTTTCCTATTTTCGAGATCTGCAACAGAAGTCTAAAAGGAAGAAGTCGAAAGGTGGAAGGCTAAAATACCGAGTGATCATATTATGAAGTTTCTGTCTTCTGAGGTACACAATGGAAGGAGGAAATCGGAAAGATCAAGTTATCGTTCCATGAAGTTTCTGACTTCTAAGGTCTGCAATGGAAGGTGGAAAGTGGAAGGTGGAAATCCAAAAGATCAAGTTATCGTTTCATGGATTTTCTGAGTCTGAGTTCCACCCAGAAGGCGAAAGGTGGAAAAAGGATTTTGAATGTATCAAATTGTGATGATCCAATTTCCAAGCTCTGTCTGGAAAGAGGAAGGAAGAGAAAGGGATTTTGAAGGAATCAACTTGTGATGTTCTAGTTTCCGAGTTATGCCCATAAGGTGGAAGGTGGAAAAAATATTTTGAAGGTATAATCGTGTGGTGTTCCGATTTCTGAGTTCTTCTAGGAAGGAGAAAGGCAAAAAGAGGCCATTTGAAGGTATTAATTGGTGGTTTTCCAATTTCTGAGTTCTTCCCAGAAGGAGAAAGGCGGAAAAGTCCTTTTAGTGCGAAAATGACTATTTTGGTTTCAAAGTGGTTTTATAAATGGTGGAATGATTGATACAGTGGTCCCTAAGCCTCGAAATGAATGTACAAGGATGATTTTGACCATTTTTATGGCCCATGTTTCTTTTTATTTGTTATTTCTCTTAATAGTTGGGAATATTTATTAATATGCCTGAAGATATATGGTTAAATACTTTTTTTTTATATTTGAAATTTGAGGTATGTTACAAAACTTTACATGATTTGGACTTTTGCTGGCCATCATAGGAATCCAATTATATAATATTTTATTAAGTTGCAAATTTTCATTGCTAAATTTGTAATTTTAATGCACGAATAGATTCATCTCCCTCAAGTATCCCTAATATACTTGGATTGTGTAATCTCAACAACTAATATATACAATTCTAACAATGTTTTTGAATGTTTGTATAGATTTCAAACAAAAATGATCGTAAAGACGTGGTAGGAAAATGTCCAAATCATAGCATGTTTAGATTAATGCACATAAAAATGTATAGTTTAAGAATTATATAGTTTGGATCTACTCCAACTAGCATCATCTAAATCTTTGGTTAAATTATAATTTTTTCTCTCATACACCCCTACTGCACTTGGATTGTGCAATCTCAATAAAAAAAATTAATGGATTTCAAGTAAAAGTGATAAAAAAAATGTAATAGTAAAAGGACCAAATTAGAGCATGTTTATACTATAGCACACAAAAAATAAGTAGTCTAAGGTTATACAATTTGGACATTTCCAGTTACCATCATCAAAAATTAGTTGTACAATCTTTGGTTAAATTGTAATTTTCATCGTTGAATTTGCATTTTTGAATTCATAAATAAATTTAATGCCCTAAAATACTTCAAGTTAATTATGGATCATATATACCAATTTTCCTTAGAAATGAGACCACTGTAACTAATATAATTATTAATTAATACCACTTGGAATGATGTTCATGATAGATGGGTTGATATAAAGTAATAATGTAAAATGGAGAATTATCGTTTTGAATTTTGATCTTGCAAATTTTAATCTTTTACACATTCGAATCCAAAATTTAGTTCATGATGAAAATTCACTTATAAGCAACTCAATTATTCACGTGATTTATCAAAAAAACATCCCTTGACAAAATCAATATGATTAAACATATTTATGTAATGAAAAAACTTCTAATGAAATTAATGACATATTGCCTTTTGTATTTAGAGTTTTGGAGAATGGAGTGGAAACCAATCGAGACAACTTCATGTTGACTGTCTTTAGAAGTCATGTGCCAAGATTTATAATGAGAAGTTATTGAAAAATATCAACTATGAAGGGATAAAGGACATCAAGAGAGAATTGCACAAAATATATTTGTTCATCAACTACTTAGAAGAGGATAATTTACTTACATTATATAATCAATCTAATTGTTATGGAAAAATTTTATTCTAATTTTCAATGGAATAGTTAAAAGAGAAAATGATAAGTTGTTAAAATAACTAAAATTTAAAGGAGTATGCAAAAGGTAAGATGAGAGAGTTGGAAGGCCTAAATCCACTAGCAGGCATCCAAAGTCGGCAATTCACCTTGAGGGTTGGGGCGGCTGAAATGTGTTATTCCAAACCCAAGAAAAGTGAAATAAAAATTTCCATTTGCAAATGATTGACCCAAGAAAAGAAAAGTTAATAATATGGGAGGCCAAGAAGCCTCTTAACTGAATGATCGAGCCTCACAAAACTTTGAAGTCAATGATTTACCTTCAAAAGGAAGATCTCTAACTTGGAATATTTGCACATTGTCAAAAATCAACAATTAGGATTCTTGGTTGTTGAACTCAATAACACCCCCTTGAGAAAAATATCTCACTTCTTATTGTTGTTTTCCTTGCATATGAGTGATTCACCCATTGGCATGTACTGAACCTAATGATTGGAATTATTTGCTTAGTTCAACTCCCATTCTTTATTGGAAGATGAAACCTTGCACTAATACATAATATTGAAATTGCGACGGTTTTTCGTTGCTATATCCACGTTTTTTCGTCTCAATTGCGACAATAACGGTTGCAATGTTTTGTGGCACCTATTTCATGGATATAATGATGAACTTTATAATCTTTCGATATAGAGACGAAAACTGGCCACCACGTGTCTTCTATACGGTGGCCTTGAAATTGATTTTTTAAAATTCATTTTCTAAGTTTCATCGCTCTATCGACAATTTTTTTGTCCTTGTAACGACGAAAATATGGCCAAAAATTGTTAGGAAAAATTTGGTTTCCATGAAAAAAAGTGGAACCCATTCGATGAATGTTTGTCTCTCTATCAATGAATTCTAGAATTTGAACATAATTTTCTTCCACATATTCATTGCTATATCGAAAAAGTTGACGTCCCTATAATGTCAAAAATATGGCCAAAAACTACTAGCAAAATTTTGTTTCCATGAAAAAACATGGAACACTTGCAACAAACTTTTGTCTTTCTATCGACAAATTATGGAATTTGAAAAGAAATTTATTCCACAAAAAACTGTGGAAAACCAATCACTTTCGACGAAATATTCAAGTAGAACGGTAATTTTTCCATGAAATGACATCTCTATAGTGACGGTATTCCTAGAAAGCCACCTTGGATTTCAACGGTTTTGCAATACTTGCAAAACAATTTCGTTGATATTGAGACGAAACCTTGAGGTTTAAAAAAAATTAAAAAAACCATGGAAAGGAACCTTCCCCTCTATGGTTTTAGATCTTCAATAAGTGCTTGTGAAAAAATACATACTATATTTTAAAGATAAAGAAATGAACAAAATATAACACAGGAAAGGTGATTTATAGAAAAGAAATATATCGGGAAAGTAAGATATGGGAAAAAACATATTGAAGTAAAAGGGAAAAAAATAAATGGGAAGTTCAGGGGGGAGGTCACAAAGTGTTAGCTGACTCTAAAAAAAGGCATAATGATTTAAAAAGTACCCAAAGTTGCCCTAAACACCCTAATTATTGCCTCAAAAAATGTTTTCCCATTAGGATGCACAAATTCATAATAATTGGATAAAATACATAATTAGAGGCTAAAGTGGCACCTCTTAGAGTGGATTCTATGACAAGGTAGGAGGGTACATCTATAAAATTACCATTGATAAAATACGTTGTAAGCACCATAGGGATTGTATAAACATTAATTAAAATGATATTCTAGGCACCATTGAGAGCTGATTTCTATGATAAGGTAGGGGGTACATCTATAAAAAATACCATTGATAAAAGACATAGGCACCACTGGGATCGGATCAACTTATTGTGATTCTAAATTAGGTTAAGCCCACTAGGGCTTAAAGAGCCCAGAAGGGCTTGGAAGGATTCCCACAGATCTTGGAAGAAGCTCGCAGAGGCTTGTAGATGCCCGTAGAAGCTTAAAGAATCCCACAAGTCAGAAGTAAAGGAAGCCCATGTTCTGAAGATGAAGGGAGTCCGAGATTTGAAGACTGAGGAAGCCCGAAGGTGTAAATGAAGCCTGAGAAGTTCAAGCCCACAATTTCTGGAAGAGATGAAAAGCAAAAAACTGATCCTTTTTATGAAACCACCTCAACCATGGCCAAAATTGGTCAAAGTTAGTACCAAATATGCCCAAAAGAAAAAAAAAGGTCATTTGAGCACATGATAGGAAAGAGACATGTTAATCAACAAAATATTGACAACTTATTTCTATTATTTTACTATGCATGATGTCATATAACAAAAAATTCATCATAGATCACCTTTTGGCATTGATCAGAAGTAGGTTGCACAATTGAGCATGAAATTTGTAGATTATAAACCATATCATAATTTCCTTGGAAACACTCCTCATGAAATATCATCACTTGCTCTACTACATGTGAAGAAATACTACTGATAATTCATCATAGTACAAAAAACATAAGGTGCATTGAATTCATCTTTACTGAAAAAAAAAAAAATAATAAAAAAATAACTCAATCCCTAGGGAAAAAGAGTAGTTGTTCACCTGGAAAATATGTGTAGGATCTTTGTAGTGCCAACTGGTGGTAAGTTGTTTTGATGCTGCTCATTATTGGAAGAGGTGAATATGAAAAGTTGATCCTTCTTATGCAACCACCTCAAGCATGGCCAAAATTGGTCAAGTTAGTATCAAATATGCCCATAAGATAAAAATAGTCCCCTAAGCACATGATGGGAAAGAGACATGTTAGTCAACAAAAAATTGACAACTTATTTCTATTTTATTACTAGGAATGATCTCATGTAGCAAAAAATTAATCATAAATTACCTTTTGGCACTGAGAAGTAGGTTGCACAGTTGAGCATGCAATTTGTAGTTTAGAAACCATATCATAATTTCCTTGGAGACACTCCTCATGTAATAACATCACTTTATTTGCTACCTTTGAATATCTATACATATGAATTTATGGTCCACATATGTGCCATGCAACAACTGAAAGTTTATCATCACAGTAATCAGAATGTGTAAAATAGTGCAACCAATAACCAGTGTTAATCATTTAAAGTTCCATTTAGCATATGATTTCCAGATATGTGTATGTGATAGCATAGATATAAAATACTAAATTAATGAAAATTTAGTGCCAAGCTAACCATAATGTTATTATCATTCACTCGATCTTGTATGTAAGCTCTGAAATATAAAATCATCAAGTCCCTTAGTACCATCACTGAGTTCTCAATAGCAATAATTAGTACTAAGAAAATCCAAAACAATACTTAGTAAAATAATGTCAGAATTATATCACTGTGCATTCAGAGATGTAAGGTTCCAGATCTCAACAAAAAATCAGACTTACATTTACGAAGAAAACTAATGCAAATAGGGCGGAAAACTAATCAAATCAATAAGATATATTTTACAAAATGCACCACCATCTAAATAGTTTGAAATACTAACTTGTTTTCTGTTTTGAGTGTGCAGAGAAGGCAACTAGGGCTACGAGGTCTGCAATACATATTGCATACCTGTGTTTGATAAAAGAGAGGGCTTGGATTGTCGGAGTACCAGGTCCACGTTTTTAGTGTTTTATACATAAATTCTTTTTTTAGGGCTTTCTTTTTTTTATAAAATAAAAGTTACAAAAACATATAAAAATTAAGTCTAAAACCTAAGAGAAATACAAATAACCTAATAATAATATTTACAAGTATAGTACTCAGAAAATTTAGTTTTGAAAGATAGATGAACAATTAGGGTTTGAACAGTTAAAATTTCTTAACCTAGGGTTTCATCATGCCGGAATTATAGGAAGAAGAGCTGAAAAAATCCTAATTTCTTCTACGTGATTTTTCTTATTTTTCTTCTATTTTTCTATGTTACTAAGAAGCATTTTTGTTTTATGTAGAAGGTTGGCTCCTAGTTTGGATGATAGTCTAAAAGTAGTTATTTACTATTGGTTGTATCTCTTGTATCTTAATAGAATGAAATACAATTTAAGGATAAAGACAAACGGATTAAGGATAAAGAACACATCAAAACCCTTACCTGATATTATCCTTTTTCCAGATCCATTCACCCATACAACTTGATACGAGTTGTCCACGTGATGCATTTCCATCACCAAGACTTGCATAAATCATGGAAGACATCATTTTTATATGAGTAAATAGTATATAAGAAAATAAACACTCATTTAAACCATACTACAAAGTATTGTAGAAATCAATGAACTGTGAAATGTTAAATTTATTAACAATTTTTTAAGAAATAGACATGCATTTAAAAATTTACAACCATCTTTAATACATAGTAATAAAAGAGTATTTATACCTTATTGACCTCCTCTCTATTTCGAGAACAATTTTATATTCTCTACTGAACAGGTCCAACCACATGAAGGTGGAAGCTCATATGGCCCCTCCCCCCCCTCACATCACTCTTAATTGCCCATACCAAATAAATGATGTTGTTTACATAGAAAACATATAAACATTCACGCATAACTAGGCTAGTCATCAAAACATATAAACATAAAAACATTTAAGCATAATGAGGTAATTCATATAAACAATGTTTTAGACTAACAACAACGATATACATCCAAATACAAGTCATATGTTTGTACATCTACTTTTTCTTTGATTTCTATTTTTTTTGCATTGTAATAACTGACGATAATTGGGATATTATCATCATGATTTGGTGGAATATCTACAAAGCCATGTCCTGCTAGTGTTTGTTTTTCCATGCCCTCATGTATCATACTTCTTGTACGTCATTGAGTAGGGTGTGTAGGCAGTTCTGAAGGGGTGTGAACTGCAACAATGGAAATGGGCATATTGATATGTTGAAATATTATTGAAATTAATAGTTCATCATTTTGATTAAAATTACAATATTTATCTTTACCTATGTGTGTAGCTATGACAGCTGGTGTGTTAATTGTTTCTCGACTTACTAATTCCTGTTGCGGTTCGCCCTCCTGAGCTTCACGGTCTTCCATTGAAAGAAGAAAAATTATAAGTATACGTCAAGAAATAAATATCTATAATCACATTAGATATTTCTATTTCCAAAGCACACATACTAGAATGGCCACTCCACTCCCCACTACCATGGGACATGCACACCCCAACATCAGCTAGTACGTGTCGAGTACCACTGGATTCACTGCTGCGGTTGCACCGTTGCTTAAAATAGAACATAAATATTTAGTTATGGGTGATATAATCAAAACTGAATAGAATTTAATAGTATATTGCAATGATGTCCTTATTCATTTTATTTACCTACATCTGCGTCATTGGGGAGATTGGAGTCTACCCCAAGCTTTTCTGATATTCAATGACACTTTTAAAACCATACTTGAAATGAAGCTTTAGGTCTTCCTCGGTGGTAGCATCTTGGAATGTATTTCCCTGTAATGCATAACACATATAAAATTTCCAATATCAAAAATAGATATTTATTCGCTACTTTCAAATAAATATTCCCCACAGTTAATCATTTAATTCTTACGATTCAGGCTCTTAGTTTTCTATAGCCATCCTGGCCTAGTCTATGGTTCCCGTTCTTTTCCACTCTAACCTTGGTTGCTTTGGAGGTGTCCGGTAGCCTATATATGAAAATTTTGAAAAAAATTAGATACCAAAATTCTTACTTAAAACAAAAAAGAAAAAAATAAATGAGCATATTTCACTAAAAAGATGATATGTGTTGTACCTTGCTTTTCTAGGCCGTGGTTGTTTTCCTTGTCTTTTTAGCAAGTTATCCTTTGCATCCTCTATGAGTTCCTTCCACTCTTTCTCCAAAACCAAGGGAGAGTGCTTATGCTTGAGGTCAAGTTGCAATTTATCCCTATATTGGGCCCTGGTATATTTTAAATTCTCCCTAGCTAACTTTGAAACCGCTTTCTTATTGAATGTATTTCTGAACAAGTTTACCATGTGGTCTATCAATACATATCTCTTTGTGCTATCTTGGATATTCCAATGTGTGTGAATGGTGGTGCCAAACAACTCTAATTCTTTGTCATTCAAATTCATGTAGAAAACATTGCTTCCCGTAGAAACATGTAATCCATTAATTTATAATAATTTCAGCGTATGTCCATTTCAATTTCATGATTAAAACGAATAAATTAATTAATAAATACTTGCAATCTTTTGAATCTTGATCGAAACACAAGCGTCATCCACTAGAAAGGTGAGATCTAGTGATCTGGTGCTTTTAACTCGTGCTTCTCCGGGAAAAGTTTCTTGGTCATCTACAGTAGGTTCATCTTCAGAGCCATGTGGAGTACTAGGCTCCATCTCATCATGGTCTAGCATGGAATTTTGATCAAAATCGATTCCCTCATCAATGGATTTGAGGCCAATAGGAGGAGTGTCAAAAATCCTCATTGGTACATTGTGTTGTCAGCGTTGTTGCTACATTGGAGCATCACTGCTACCTATACCTATCTCGGCAGTTTCTCTAGTCATGGGTTGTAAAAAATATTACAAACAAAAAACTTTACTTTATCAGATCACTTGGGAAAATAGAAAACATAATATCAAATATGAAA
Source organism: Pseudotsuga menziesii (assembly GCA_001517045.1). NCBI lineage: Eukaryota > Viridiplantae > Streptophyta > Pinopsida > Pinales > Pinaceae > Pseudotsuga > Pseudotsuga menziesii. The sequence continues at coordinate 460,701 of LPNX010213222.1, forward strand.
TCATGTCATAGCTTAAAAAAAATGTGAATATGCCACTTACCCCATAAGATTTTATTTGTTCTTTCAGCTCTTCAATCCTTGCCTTGATTTCCTATGTCATGGGCCTTATGCAAGCCAAGGAAATCATTTCTATGTTTTCCTTTTTAGGGCCTTCTTTATAGTATCCATAGGGTCTATGGAATAGTAAATTTCATCCTCAAGCTCCTCATCACCCATATCAAGTGCACTAGACTAAATTCATCAAATAATAAAATTAAGCAAAACAATTTTAACATCATTCAAACATTGTTATTGTAATGAAATTTAGTTACTATCAAGAACTAACAGTTACTTGATGCGGTGTTGTGGCAAGTGACTTCCCATGGTCACCTCATACTGATATACTTCTAGTGGGTGACTGTCCATGGTCACCCTGGACCGTGGAAGCAGCACGTTCCTTTCTACGATCCCCACCCTGACACGATAAATCAATCAATAATTCAGCATAACCACATAAAAATGAGAATGTCAACAGTCGAAATCAAATGCTGACAGAAAAAATCAAAACATTTAGTTATGATACTTAACACTTACCTAACGGGGCACAAAGTGTGACCTTCCATGGTCACCTTGGACCATGGAAGCAGTAAGTACCTTTCCACCAGCACCACCCTGACACAATAAATCAATAAATAAACGTTATGAAAATAATTGTAACATAATAAAAAATGAGATATTGCAATAATATTTATTTTTACCTCAGAAGTAGAGGACACACATTCTGTTCCATGACAAACATGGGCAGACCCCTGCCATCGTGTAATAAGCATGCTGCAACATGGAAATATTTTGGGGTTGGAGTTTCTAGTTATTGTAGTCATATTTAGTTACTATATTTAGTTGAGTCAATAATTGTAACATTAACAAAAATGATATATTGCAATAATATTTACTTTTAGCTCCAATGGAGAAGATACATGTTCTACTCCATGGCGATGAGTAGACCCCTGCAACCGTGTAATAAGCATGGTATCATATGGAAATATTCACAATAAGCATGAAAAAAGTGAATGGTAACAATGGAAATTGAAAGTTAACAGAAAAATCTCAACATTTAGTCATTATATTTAACACTTACCTGATGGGGAATAGAGTGTGACCTTCCACGATCACCCTAGACCATGGAAGTAGAGGACACACGTTCTGTTCCATGATGACCATGGGAAGACCCCTGCTATAGTGTAATAAGCATGTTGTCACATGGAAATCTTCTGGGGTTGGAGTTTCTAGTTATTGTAGTCATATTTAGTTACTATATTTAGTTGAGTCAATAATTGTAACATAAACAAAAATGAGATACTACAGTAATATTTACTTTTACCTCTGAAGGAGGAGATACATGTTATGTTCCATGGGGATGAGAAGACCCCTTCCACAATGTAATAATCATGTTATCACATGGAAATATTCTCAATAGGAATGAAAAAAGAGAATGGTAACTGTGAAAATCGAATGTTAACTGCAAAAAGTCGAAACATTTTTTTTATTGACGTCATATTTATTTACTATATTTAACATTTACCTAACAAGGCATAGATTGTGACCTTCCACAGTCACCCTAGACCGTGGAAGCAACATGTGGATTTCTATTGCTTCCACCCTGAAAAAATAAATCAATCAATAAAATTTGAGTCAATAATTGTAACATAAAAAAATGATATAAGCATAACAATGTAATAAGCATGTTATCACATGGAAATATTCACAATATGCACAAAAAAAGTGAATGTCAATGGTGGAAATCGAATCTTAATAGAAAAATAGAAACATTTAGTTATTGTAGTCATGTTTAGTTACTATATTTAGCATTTACCTAATGAGGCATAGCGTGTGACCTTCCACGATTATCCTAGACCGTGGAAGCCACATCTATTCGATTTAAGTTGTAATTGATCAACAACTCTTCACCTGGAAGTATTGTTTTTGTTGCACATACAAATATATGATGTTCTTCGTGTCCCTCAAATTCGCAATTCGATTGCTTAGCTGTTGTCACTGGATGTGTACGATTTATAAATCTAGCAACATTTCCAGATGCTTTTGGTCTCCCATCAATATACATAGTTTCCCATTTGTTTTTATTGTGTTCTGCTAGTTGTATATAATTTGCGGCAACTCCGTATCTCCTCATATTTCAAGTATATTTGACCAAGATCAGCTAGTTATTGTATCTGTATAATGGTTCGACATACTCCATTAATTTAGTTACAGTTACATAGATGACCTTTATGCCATCCATGGAAAATAACCCCAATTCATGTAAGGGTGAAGGAGAAATGCAATACATCCTCCCATTGATGAAGAAATTTGTGTCCACTTGAGGTAGCTTATTAGGTACCCATCGTTGCACTAGATGTCTATACCTCAAGGGAAAATCGATGTCACCTATTCTCTCAGCCTCATAATTACATGACCCTCCGTTCGAAATAAAATATTGCACGGATCTATGAAATCTTTTCCTTACCTTTCCAGATCTAGTATAACACGTATCACTTTCAACCTCTCCTAGTATATCTTCACCGTCACTCGAGGAAGATAGATCTGATAGATACCTATTTGGTGGTACCTACACTCGATAATACAAGAATATAAGCTACCAAGCAGATATAATTTAGTGTGCAAATATATTTACTTGTAATGTTTTAATATCAAAAGTTTTTTCTTCCCAAAAACTTTACCAAAAGCTATTTTTATCTCAAAGGTGTAATTTCCTTTAGAGTTTTTTATATTTGAATTATTTTTAAGTATAAGACACGATTTGATTTGGTTTGGAATTTGTTCACAACACGGATATAGAAGTGTGTTTCTTGGGCCACTTGACTAGTTAATGCATGCAAAGAGGTATGGGGTTCCCCCTCATATATATCATGTTGGGGATTGAATTTGGAATGGGCGGTGGTTATATTGATTCATTCATGGATTTCCCACCGAAACTCGGTGACATTAGTCTAACACTCCCTATTCCATAGTGGTTTGATATGCAAGTTTCCTCGTGTAAGGTACTCCTCTAACTATGTGCCTGATTTTTTTAAAATAGGATAACATGTGAAATGTCACCAAATTTAGACCAATTATAGGTAGTCTTGAATGGTTTTTCACATGGACGTGGATATGGTGATGTTGGATCTGGAATCATCTTATCACAAACCTGATTCGTCTTACACCACCCAAGACCGTTTTCTTACCATTGCTATGATGTTTTGAAACAGGGAAATCCCGAATTTGTTTGGTCGTGATGGTATGGTTCAGGTCCGTTCTCTATCAAACGGGTGATGGATGGGTTCAAGGCTGGCCTTTAATGAGAAAAATTCCTATCATGGGTCATTTTGCATCTCAAATACGACCTATATTTCATATAAATCCTTAGAGAATATGAAGTAAACAATCAAAACCATAGTAACAATATTGAAGTATAGATTCAAATACGATATAGAAAAAATACGTACCAAAAAATCAAGTACAACTAAAACATAGGAATAAGCATCTTATAAACACAAAAACATGGAATTTTAATTTTGAAAAAATAAGATTATACGATCATCATTCCAAATTCTAACATGTCATTCATTATTCATTAGGAACTAACATTCCAAAGTGTAACATGTTATTCATTCTTCACTAGGAACCAACACAAGTAGTAACTGAGTATTTATTTGTTGTGACAATTGGTGAGACATACAATTGTCCTTTCTCTATAGTTTCAACCTCAAAACCAAGGGAAACAACAAGAAAAGTTATAGTATATGGAAAAGAATCTCTGGTTTCAATTTGAGATAAGTAAGGGCTCATTGGACCCCATAAAAAGGCTATGTTATTCAAATCATTATCATTTCGATGGGAGAGTTTCACTAATGACAACCCATAAATATCTAAGACTTTAGAAATGACTAAGTTACATAGAACTGTTGATGCGCATAAGCATGTATGATAAAGTTGGAAAAAGACTAAGTGGTGAAAAATTGTCCTAAAGTAGTAGTCTTATGAAAATTCCCACCATATTTCATAAGAAGGAGAAAATGTCCGCCATGGACTGTCATCCCATAGTTGGTTGAAGTATCTATCCGACCATGGCATCAGTTCTCAGAACAACTCTTTGAGGAAGAAGATACATGCCTCCCAAAAGAAGTTCTTTTTGGTCAAATTAGACAAGTTGTTGTAGGAGAATTCTCGCCATAATTTGTGGGTTTAAAGAAATGCCCACACCATATGGGAATCCTGTAGGTGGATTTGTTGTATACCTGACCATGTTCTTACTTTGACCTGAAAGTACCTGAGGCAGAAATTATGGATCTGCCAAAATAGGGTCTTAAGCAGCTTCTACATCATACTTCAGTAAAATGCCCGCCGAGGAGAGAGAAAGTAGTTCCAGAGGATGAAACTAGTCTTAATGGATTGATATTGTTGTCCTCCATCCATTGGATGTCTTACACTCCAAGTTTGATGAAAAGTTGAAATATCACCTTTGAGACCTAGGGTTTAAAGAAATTGACTAAGTGTCAAATCGCAAGGTTGAAGAGGCATTTGGAAATGACCGCCAAAGCCTGTCTAAGTGATGATAAATTCATCATAAGGTATAGGAATGTTATTTAATGAACTGGCTATCCATCCATGTTCTTAGTTTTTTTATGGTGACCACATGAGAAAAAATATCAGCCTGCCAAAATAGGTAAAAACATTAGCTTACATATCCAAAAATATGAAAAATTGACCAAGTGTTGAAAACAAGAGGCTGAGAGCTCGCTTGGAAATGCATGCCAGAGTCAGCTCCTTAACTGATAAATTCATCAGATGTTATGGGTCCATTCATTGATGATCTTGGCATTCGCTCATGATCTTAGTTTCCCTCTGGGTGTTCACACGCATGAGATATGAGTCTGGCAAAATGCCCCTTGGCACAGTAATGACTAGGGTCTCACAAAATTGACTTAAGTGTTGAATTGAGTAGTTTGAAATACCATTTTAAAGTGACTGCCAGAGACTCTATGTTTGTCAATAGGGTTTTAAGGTGACATGGTATTGTTCCTAGTTGAGGTGGATACCTAGCCATACCCTTAGTTTGTTTAAAGATGGTCAAGATGTTTATGTTTAAAGAGTCTGCCAAAAGTTAGAAAAGTATGCCTATATATTCTTGGTGAAATAAAAGAGTAAGCTACAAGAAATTATTAAACATAAATTTATAAAGGGAATTCTGCATATGTTGAGAAGGATTTAAGGATAGTATTTTGGAAGATATGATGTGATCGAAATTACACACCATATATTTAAGGAATAAATGCTCACAGAGGATTTAATGAAGACACGCACAGGCTACAATATTCTTGATAACCTTCGCACTCTTTGAGATATTCCAAACAGATCCGACCACACTAACTACCATGGTATATGCCAAATAGAGTAAAAAAGACATTAGTGTCGTTGAAAACTAATACTTGTATCAAATGTGTCTTTAAAGAAGAAAGATGTATGAGGGTCAATTTACGGGAGTCAATTCGAATTATAGCCCACGAGTCCCAGGGAACTATACATTGTTCCAAAATCCAAACCAGTAAATGGGAAAAGCTGGCAAAGTATGTTGTAATTCAGGTAAAAGTGAGCATAAAAATAAAATAAAATGCTTCTTTAAAGAAGAAATAGGCCTTAAGTTGAATTGTACCCAGTCATTATAATTACACCTCCTATGGCACTCTACAAAATGATTTAGAGCCATAATAGAAAAAAAATAACAAAATCTTGAAAAGTATGCCATAATCCATGTAAAACTGACCATCAAAGCAAAATTAAATGCATCTTTAAAGCAGAAATAGGTCTCGCGTTCAAGTTTTGATAGAATCAATTCAAATTATAGCTCATATAGGACTATGTTCTAGACCATTAAATAGAATAATATTACACAAGCTTGCAATCTATAGAATGTTTTAGACATATAATAGAATAAAATAACAAAAGCTTATAATTTGTGTCATAATTGAGGTAAGACTAATTATTAAAGCAAAATTAAATGCTTAGAAGAAACACGTCTCAGGTTCAAAGTTTCGACAGAATCAGTTGAACCAGTTCAGATTATAGATCCTACAGGACTTTGCACACTATTTCGAACCATTAAATAGAATAAAATTACAAAATCTTGCAAATTGTGCCATAATTCATAAAATTATATAAGAGCACGACTGGATTGTAGTGCTCAACCCATATGTCTTTTCCCCAAATTTAAGGAGGAGATTCAGACTCCCCAATAATAGAAAACTATATTGACTAGACCAAATCCATATTGGTTCAGAAATTTGACGTATTTTTCACAAATTCCTACGCTGCTAGGGTTAATGGGATTACAGAATTCATTGGGCCCTTTAATATCCTTTGGACTGTGACCAGATTGCCACCCCTCAGAACGTCGGTATCCTCTAGACTACAACCAGATTTTTTTGTTGTTCTCTAAACTGCGGCTGGATCACCTCCACTAGGAACACTGCTATCCTCTGGACTGGTATCCCCTGCTCCTTGATTTACCGCTTCTCTACTCATCAAATTACCAGTGCCCTGGATGCTTCTAATGAACTAGTGCGTGGGAGTGAACTTGTTCGTTGTTGTTTTGCTAATAAGTTAGTGCGTGGGTGTTTTTGAGTTGTACATTTTTTGTTTGTTTATTTGCATATTTTATATTTTGTGTTTTATTTTTTTATTTTTATTTTGCATATTATCTTTTGTTTAGTTTATTTTGGGTTTTTCTTATTTGCATATTTTATATTTTGTTGCATTTTAAATTTATTATAGTTAAACAACTCTATGTTTTTAATTTAGTGTAGTTTAATTTAATTTAATTTAATTTAACTAGGATTTTGTCATAATTTGTATTGGTTGCATTGCTTATAGTGAGATCCTATACATAAGTTTCTTTTAGGACAAACATGATGAGGATGACGATGATGATCATGATGATCATGATTACGATGAATACGATGAAGATGATGGAAATGATGACAACAACGATGATGATGATGATCATCATCATCATCCTTGTCATCGTCATCACCATCATCTTCGTTGTCTTCACCAATATCATCATCATCATCTTCATAATCATGATCGTCGTCGTCATCATCATCGTCATCATGATCTTCTCCATCATCGTCATATTCCTTATCGTCATCATCATAATCATCATATTCATCATCAACGTCTTTGTTATCACCATCATCATCATCATATTCGACGTCATCATCATCATCAACATATTCATCTTCATCATCATATCACTAATACAAAAGCGCGGGTTTTTCCACGGAGGTTTTCCACGTTTCATACTTTTTGGTGTGAAATCGGAAGCAAAATGAACTTGCCGTCGCTGTATCGACGCTTACTCGTCGCTGTATCCACGTTGGTAATCTCCGCCATCGCTATATCGACGCCTTCCTCCTCCAAGGTCGCTGTATCCACGGATCTACGTCGCTATAGAGACAGCAATGTCAAGCTATGTCTTTTTAGTTGACCCAGGGCGCTTAAGTCAATGTTTTAGATATATGAAA
>LPNX010213291.1:3348-34348 GCA_001517045.1 Pseudotsuga menziesii
AAATATTTCACATACCTAGTACAATTCCTTGACCGGATTGTTAACCTACACAATGTAATGATTTCAATTTGAATCTAAAGTTGCAACAAGTACATAGCAATAATACCCATGCTAAGTTTTAAATTGAATGAGTGGACTTCCCACTACCTTGATACCATCAAGTCTTATCACATTTGAGTTAGGCTACTCAATCATTTATTTGTCTAAGAGGTTGGTTGAAAATTCCTTGAAACAATAAAATTTAGAGACTTTGTATTTGAGGAAAGGCTTAGTTAATATTTCCCATAAGTGATACATATTTAGGGTAGCAGATTTAAACATTGGAATTCCATCATTTATATAGATGAAATGATTCCTCAAAACCATATTTGAGAAAGGGATTGATGGTCCTTAATATAGATAATATGTTTTCAATGAACCATTTTGAAAAAAACATATTAAGAGTTTGATGAGAACTCTCAAGAGTTGTTTTGTTATAGGTTGTATTTAGTGGCTTTTTTTACACCTAATCAAAAAGGGTTTCTACCAATAACACCATTTTTTGGAGGGATAAAATTGTGTATTTTGGAAACCACGAATGTTGTTGGCGCAACCAAAACCCTAAACCAAACCCTAATTAAAAACATGGTGCTAGCAATAGCACATTTTTTGGGGGATAAAAATTACAACCTTTTGGAAGCCTAAGACGGTGTCAATACATTCAAAACCTAAAATCAACCTTTGAATAAAAAAGTGGTGCTACCAATAGCACCAATTTTTTATTCAAGAGTTGATTTAGGATTTTGATTACATGACATTGGTCAAGGTTTCCAAAAATTCATAATTTTAATTTTATTTAAAAAAATATGATTTTGAACAATATATATATACAAACAAATTTTAATGCCTATTTTTTAAAAATTGAAAAAAAAAGATAAATTTGAAATTAAAAAGAAAAACAAATATTTAACAAAATTATTAAAAGAATATTAAAGCAAAATATTAAAAAACTATTAAAAAAAACAAAATTATCATAAAAATAAAATAATAAAAAATTTATAAAAATTAAGAAAGAAAAACCAATAAAATTAATAGGATGCAATTTTTTTTGAAATAATACAAAAAATTAAAGTTAAAACATTTGAAAAGAAAAATAAAACAAAAGCTATTTTTTTAAATACAAAATTAAATGAAAATAAATTAATTAAAAAAATTGCCGAAACATTTATAATAATAACATTGATGATGACGACAATTAACGTTCAATAAGGCACTTTGGTTTATTGGAGCTTAAGAAAGAAAGGTATTATTTGGAATGTTCTGAAATTTAATTCCTATGATTAAAAAGTTGAGAAAGAAACATTCTTATGTTTCCATAGTTTTGACATGTTAGGAGATCTTGGAGATTAGAATTGTAACAAAGGTTAGGAAATTGTGATCGAATGTGGGTGTACAGAGAGAAATCTAGAAGAAAGTGGCATTTGTCTTCAACTCTCATAGATTTGCAGAGCTGGAAAATAATTTCCTCTCTTGGAGTTTTAAGAATTGTCCATCGTCCAGTTTCGATGTGAATCTCATGGGAGTTTCCTCCCTTGGCGTTTTCAAAAAAAATGATTTTGAAAACATATATATATCTAAACAAATTTTAATGTCTATTTTTTTTAATTTAAATTAAAAAAAAAAAAAAAAAACGAATTTTTTTTTAAATTAAAAAGAAAAAAAAATACAAATATTGAACAAAATTAAAGAAAAATTATTAAAAAAACTAAAAAAACAAAACAAAATTATTATAAAAATAATAAGAATAATTTATAAAAATTACAAAACAAAACCCAATAAAATTAAGAGATTTTTTTTTAAAATATAATGAAAAAAATTAAAATTAAAACATTTGAAAAAACAAATAAAACAAAAGCTAATTTTTTTAAATGCAAAATTAAATGAAAATAAATAATTTAAAAAAAATTGTTGAACATTAATAAAAATAACAATGATAATGATGATGATGACATTTAACGTCCATTAAGACATTTTGGTATATTGGATCTTAAGAAAGAAAAGTATTATTTGGAATGTTTTAAAATTTAATTCCTATGATTAAAAAGTTGAGAAAGAAGCATTCTTATGTCTCTATAGTTTCGACAAGTTAGGATATCTTGGAGATTAGAATTGTAGCAAAAGTTAGGAAATTGTGATCGAATGTGGGTGTACAAAGAGCAATTTAGAAGAAAGTGACATTCGTCTTCAACTGTCATAGACTCACAGAGCTGGAAAATCTTTTCCTCCCTTGCATTTCAGGAATTGTCCATCGTCCAGTTTCATAGTGAATCTCGTGGGAGTCCATTCTCATCTTAGAAATATTAATCATCTTCTTGGAACTGGTTAAGACCAAGAGGTACTTTTGATCTTTCAGAATAGGATTAATGACTTCCTTGTAATATCTTAACTTTCTTTTACCCTCTAAATTTTTCTCGTTCCACATTCTTGTTTTGAACTTAGATGTGATAGTATTTTTTACTCTATCGATGTTACAACAATAAAATCGTAATAAATAGATAACTATCCCTAATAGTAATTAATAATATTAAAATATAGTTTATGAAGAGAAGTGTCTCTTCAATATGTGATGGCCAAGTCATATTTAAGGCAACCATATCCATTGTAATTTATCATACATTCACTTATTATACATTTATACATTTAATTATTTGAAGATGGAACATCTTCCTCCCTAGACTTGGATACAGGCTGACTTAATCCGGATACAGATTATCCATTACATTGGATACGGTGTAACATTGGTATCAGAGCTATACGGCCCTTGGCCATTAGTTACCCTTTGTGTAAATTTAGTTTTTAAATTTTTCCTAAAATATAGGACATTATCCAAAAAAGAAAAGAAAATAAGAAAACATACAAAAAAAAAAGGGGTAAAAAAAGTAAAAGAAAGATAAAAGTTAAAAGGAAAAGATAAAAGAAAAAAAAAAGTAAAAAAACAAAAGAAAGGAAAAAAAAAGTAAAAAAAAAAAGATAAAGTAAAACAAATTGGTTGCATTATTGATTCCCATGTCTCATATTATGGTGTCGTAGAGAGGGAAATTATCATAAAATAACTCCAAGTGACTTCCAATGCATATGTAGCTGGGGAAGCAACCTCAGTGTAGAGATGGGAAGGGCTGCTTAAGTGTGGCATTTCAAACATTTTTTTTTTATTCTTTTCTAAGTATCGAACACTGAATATATTCTTGTTTGATGTTCATATTTTTCGTGTTACCTATATTAGCTATTAAGGGATAGTAAATTATGTCGTATCACCACCCAAATTATGCCATATCACCACCCATACTTGTCATGTTGTACATCAATTCTTAGGATTCCAACTTTATCTTTAACTCCAACAATTTATTATGATCTCTGATACATAGGAAAAATAAAAATTGAGAATTGTTCCACATGAATCGATGTACAGGGATTCACATATCTTTTTCCCATGTTAATGAGCTATTCCAGTTTTAATTGTCAGAGTTCAAACTGTGTTGGCATTAACAATTATGAACATCTTGCGTAATTAAACTCTCAAATTGAAACTAAACATATATCAATTTAGACCAACAATAAACCCACTGTAAAATATCTACAAGATAATTTATTTATTTTTTAAGATCATTAAGACTCTGCGGCCATAGCAACCACCATTTAGGTTTTGTCAATTGAAATAATGATAAACCAGACGTCACAACAAATCACGGTAACATATAAATAATGACAAATAATATTTATATATTTGATATATTTATCAAAAACCCATCTTTTTTTTCAGAAGAAAAAATACCAGACCTTGATATTCATAATTTAATCAAAGGACATCATATACATTCCACCTGTTATGGCTATCCATCTGCTCTGATACTGACACGATGGGGACCTCTCTAATCACTATAGATGCAGTGGTACAACTGAGTTACCAAGTCCATGAGCAATAATGGACAACAAGCCTGCCAGAGGCGGCCTTTTCTCATCATTCTTGTAAACAGGTCAGAATTTTTTGCTGAAATTCATGATAAAAAATTACCATAAAGCTAACTATTCCTAAGCATAACAAGAAGGCTAAGTGTCTCTTCCATGTCAACTAGGATTCTGTACAACATAAACAATAATTTATGCATGAAAGAGAGAGGAATGATTCCCAACACAAAGCTTTAAAAAAGCTGAAAATTTCCATGATCTATGATCATTCCATCCAAAGATTTCGAGAAGTGTCCAAAACCAGAATCCAACAATAGATCCTTTTTTGAGAGACTGTCAGCCTGCTGGTTATGCTCACGATAAATATGCTCAATGGTCACAGATGGAGTATTTTGCAGCATAGATCGAATGTCCTCACACCAGTGACTCAGATTAGGAGATTTTAGTGAAGCAGTCCTGTTTGCCCAAGAAATGATGACAAGGGAATCACCAAAAATAGTGAGAATAGGGATCCCCATATGATAAGTCACAGCAAGGAGATCCCAGAGATCTAGGAGCTCAGATCTAGTATTAGTGCTTCTGCCACAGCCCATATCAAAGCTAATAATATGAGAACCACTCAAGTAAAGCACAAAGCCTACCCCCCCAAGATTCCTAGCGGCTGCCCCGTCAAAGAAGCCACATGGAAAGATGAGCTGCGGACATGAACCAATGCATCTAGTTTTTTTCTTCTTTGTTGGAACAAGAAAAAGATGCATAAGCTCTTCAGTTTGTTGAAGGATAGAGTAAACAGAGGGCTTCTTGTTGTCAAAAATACAACAATTCCTTAGTTTCCAGATACTCCACAAAATGAAGAGGGGCATATAGATAAACATTGAGCCAACAGAAAAGTTATTGAACCAACGTTCAAGGAAAGTCCTGATAGTACCCTTATATATGGATGAAATTCCATATTGCTCACAAAGTACTCTAAAGGCTCTTCTAGTAAATGAGCAGTCGATGAACATATGTTGAATCGTATCTTCACCTTGCCTACAGAGAATACAAATACTCGGGCCTAACGTCCACGACATTGGAAATTATCCCAGGTTAACACTTTATTCATAATCAATAACCATATAAAACATCTAATTTTTGCTGGGATGTTAAATGACCAAAGAAGGTTCAACACAATGGACGAGTCAGAAGAATGATTATGAGCATGATGTACAATGCACTCATATTTGAGTGCCGCAATGAGATCCCCAACATAATTTTTAAAAGACCATTGTAATGAGTCCTCTTGGTGAAAGAGCCTGATTCTGCCATACTCGAGCCCAAAGATATAATTGTTCCAAAGAAGTTTCCAATCTCCTCCCAAATCCAAATCATTAGCATTGAACCAGTAGCTCTGAGCATCTGAGGTGAAATTTCTATCCTGATCCAGTGTAAAAATTCCATAAACCTCCAGGTAATCCCGTAAATATGGAGGGAGAGAGAATGGAGATCCCATGCCCACAATCAGATCCAATCCCACCCGTATTGACTCGCCATTTACAACATGCCAGGTTAAATCCCTGCCAAGCCAAGACAAGGTATGAATAAAACCTTTCCAGATCACAGAAACACCCCTAACCGAGAAAGCTTTGTTATGGATCCAAGAAACCACATAAATCTTTTTCATATATTTCATAAACAAAATTTGGAACCATATCCCATTTCCAGTTAGGGCTAACCAAAATCTCTTGAGGCGCAAAGATATACTGAACTAGCCCAGATGTTTGATGCCCCAGCCTCCGAGAGATGTAGGTTTAGACAGAGTCAACAAATCAGCAAGATGGTACTTTTTACTATCCACTGTAGAGCCCCATAGAAAGGATAAAATCAGACTTTTGAGCTTGTCAAGGATGGATTTTGGTACAGTAACCAGAGCCATCCAATAGACTGGCAGACTAGTGAGGACTGCCTTTATCAGGACAAGTCTTCCCCCAATGGAGAGAAGTCGAAATGACCAATGCTGTATTCTTTTTTCAAATTTCTTAATAAGCCAGTGCCAATCTTTGACCAAATATCCCAAGGGCTTTAAAAAGTAGCCTAGGTAATTGAAACCCAAGGAGATGTGCTCATATTTGAGGGTGAGTGAGCAAGAGATCCTGTTTAATATCCCTTCCTCAATATTTTTGAACAGAAAAAATGACTTATCCATATTAATACTCATGTTGGAGGCAGCACAAAAGGTCTCCAGTATAACTTTAAAAGCAACCCACTCCTCAAATGTACCAATGCCAAACAATATCACATCGCCCACAAAAATAAGGTGAGTGAGTGAGAACTGAGAAGATATCCTAATACCCTTGATCTTCCCATTGTTACGTGCATCCTCAATCAAGAGGTTGAGTCCTTCTATGACAAGAATAAATAGTAGTGGGGACCAAGGACAACCCTGCCTAATGCCAGGGGAAGCAAGGAAAAAACTAGAAGGTGATCCATTGACAAGCAAAGCAAAATTTGCAGAGGACAAACATCCCATAACCCAGTTGACACCCATCAGAGGAACTCTGATTTGGAGATGAATAAGTCTGAGATAGGACCAGTTCACCCTATCAAAAGCTTTAGTAAGATCCAGCTTGAGAATGAGAGCACACATGTTTATGGTTTTGACTAAGTGGAGGACTTCTTGAGTAATGGCCAAGGGTTCAGAGATCTGTCTGTTTTTTATGAACCCAAATTGCTGAGGAGAGATAAACTTGTCTAAAAAAGGCTTAAGGCACTAAGCAGCAACCTTGGAAATCAGTTTATAAACCAGATTACATAGGGAAATTGGTCTAAAATCAGCAAAGGACAGGGGTTTATCTTTTATGGGGATAAGTGCAATGAAAGTAGAGTTCAAAGAAGGTATAACTCTACCTTCCAACCTAGAGGTTTCAACCAAATTACCAAGTTCATTCCCTAGAAGATCAAAAAAATCTAGAAAAAATTCCACTGGCCAGCCATCTAGAACAGGGGATTTATCTTTCTTAAAAGATTTTAAAGCGAGTTCCACTTCCCCCAAAGTAATCTGGGAAGTGAAAGACTCCATCTCCTTAAGTTGAAGAAAAGAGGAGAATAAATGAATGACCTTCAGCTGGGCCTCAATGTTGGTAAGATTATCATCTCTGAAGATCCGCTTGAAATACCTTACCCCCAAGTCCTTGATACCTTTATCAGCTTCGATCATATTTCCTTCTTCATCTTCCAGGCCCCAAATAGCGTTATGGTTCCTCCTTGCAAAAGCTACTGAGTGAAAGAATTTGGTATTGGCATCACCCAGTGAAGCCCAGGTCATCCTGCTTTGAAGCCTGGCTAATTGAAGTTCATGATTCCTCAATCGTTGCAATTCTTCTCTTAGAGTCAAGAGCCTATTGTTTTCATCAGAGCTGAGCAAACCCATGGAGGAAGAATACAATAGGTTATTAATTTCTTCTTCAATGATAATGGTCCTACCTTTCATCTCCAGGGTCTTATGACGAGTCCAAACTTTGACCTTCTCTTTCAAGAGATGAAGCTTCAATGAGAGATCTTCCATCCCAGGACTGGTAACTCCAGGGTGAAAAAGAGGCCATTTGGCCCTGACCATATTGACAAAATATTCATTGGACAACCATGAGTGATTAAAATTAAAAGGGATAGGACAAGAAGCAAGACCCTCCAGCCATTCAAAAAGAACAGGATAGTGGTCAGAAACCAGTGAAGGGTAAGACCATACTCTATACCTGGGGAGAAGGTCAACAAGGTTGATAGATAGTAAGAACCTGTCGAGCCTTTTGCAAATGCCCTCTGCCCCAGACCTGCCATTCTGCCAAGTGGGCCCAGCATAGGATGGAGCAATGTCAATCAACTGATGAGACAAGAAAAGTTGTGTGAAGAAAGGACCGAGAGGATTGAGATGGGCCTTCTTACCCCAAACTTCAGACCCATTCATAGTTAGATTCAAATCTCCAGCAAGAATAAGATTGGGAAGGGAAATAAGGCCACCCCTAGCAACGACATTCCAGAAGGATTCACGGTTGAGATAAGGGCCATAGCAATTGAGGATGGAGAGAGAAGTGGAGGAGCCTCAGAAGCGAGATTTTAGGAGGATGCCCGCAAAAGTGCGAAAGGATTTACATTTGACACAAAGGGGATTCCATGCCGAAAGAGTACCCCCCGAGAGATTTGAGGAGATGATAGCACAAAATTCCCAACGTGGTCAAATTTTTTAGAAGGCTAATAGTGCAGGGTAGGTGTTGTTCATGGTTTCTTGAAGAAGGATTACATCAGGCAAAAGTGAAACAAAAATACTATGGAGGCTTTTTTGTTTGGTCAAGCCCCCCAAGCCCCGGACATTAAGGGAAATAATTTTCATCAGGAACCACTCTGAGGGGGTGTTGATGCTCTAAGAACCCGATGGGGGGAATGTGATTGGTGACGAGCTGCAATTTTAAGCCTGGTAGACAGAGGAGTAAACTGAGTGGTGGTCGGGACCAAATCTGCAGACGAGAGAGGGACTTTTTTATTTTTTTCCGAATAGTAACATTTTCAAACCGGATGGAGTCTAATGGCAAGACCGATGGGGAAAGGGGAGTTTTAGCCGAGAAGATATCCAAAGATATTTGTAAGGAAGGGTCGGCAAAGGAAGGAGAAGTGACAAGACTTCATGGAGGGGTAGAAACAACCTGAGGACGATGTCCAACGAGAGGTGGGAAGTCAGAGTCCATGAAGATAGAAGACGGCACAGAGAGTAAAGGTGGAGAAATAGGCCGAGGTGGAGGAGAAGGGGACCGAGAGGGAGAAAGGGCCACCTGAGAGCCAGGTGAGGGGTCCAAAACAGGCGAAGGGAGAGACCCCGCAGGCACAAAAGCCCCAGCAGAGGAGGGTAAGGAAGCACAAATCTCCACAGAATCCAAAAGAAGAAGTTCTTGTTTCGACACATCATTAAAAAAGGAACAGGCGTTTGCATAAATACCTTTTGCAGAAGAAGCCTCGGCATGTGAGGGAGGATAAGTCGTAATATCGCCTAGTGGAGAAGGAGGAGATTTCCGCATCAAGGAAGAGTGATGAGAACAAGGAGATGTCGTACCTTGATGAAGAATCGGACATTCCCTTCGCAGATGACCAACATCTCTGCAACGGCTACAGCGGAAAGGAATATTGAGATAATCAAGACACTGGGAGGACAGGCGTTCATGACACAGAATCTCAACTTCAGTTGGAAGGCCAATAGTAATGTCCATTTCCACCAAAATCTTCACCATCCACTTGTCAAATGTATGCATGAAGTCCTCCTCCACCACAACAAAACGACCAATAGTGTTGCCAATGCCCTCCAGCAGGGAGCAACTCCACAGAGGAAAAGGAAGTCCAGGAAGTAAGAGCCATAAGTGTCTTTTATTTACCCGCTCCCGAAGGGGGTCAAAGTGGACGTGCCAATGCTCCAGAACCAGAGATCCTTTGCCAATGCACCAGAGAGAATTTAACACATATGAAGCATGAGCATATTCCAAAAATATGAAAACCAGCCAGCCTTTGGCAAGTAAACTGATCGTAGGCACGTAGGAGAAGAGAGGCTTCTAGTTATCCATGGCCCAAGCAATCCAGTCCTTTTTCCCCATTTGACAGTACTCGAGCCTGCCAATGAGAGCTCGTGAACACAAAGCTTCCACCCTGTCCATAAAAAAAACCCGACCCAGAACGTATCTGAGCTTCCCCTCTAAAACTTTGTGAGATTTTGTATTCCTATGACGACGAGCGTGAGCTAGTGTGGACTAAGGAGCACTCGACGATGGGTGAGGAGCCCCATCCACAAATCCCAACATGTGACTGAGAGGGAAAAATACAGCACCTGACAATGATAACCCTATGCCCAAAAGTCAACAGGCATGTCAAAACCCCAAATTTTCACAAAAATTTAAAATTTTTGAGATAACATAAAATGTTTATAGTCGCAGTTAGATAATTGCTATCAGCTTATAGAAAGAATGAAACATTTAACAAAAGTAACCATTAACTTTAACACATATATATTAATGCTATTTTAATTTCGATATGTGATGTAAATGATCTGCAGTCAGTTGTTTCTAAATTACTCTGATAGTTTGTTTTTGTCAAGTAGGTGAGAAGTTACTTTCTAACTGGGGCTTACTTAGCGATTGCTGACTTTTTTGGAATTCTGGATCTTACAGCCTTGACAGGTAAATTTTGACCCAGTAAGAGTTTATTAAAGTGTTAATCCAGATATACTTCTTTTAGTATAAAATATACTGCTAGAGTAATTGTTTGCTTAATTAAATTCAAGGGTTCTATGAGGTAAATTATCTTCTCCTTATTTATGTTGCAACTTTATTATTATTTTAAATGCATGTCGATATTATCAGTATCTTTACACTATGGAAAGTCTATTGTAATAATGACTGCTACTTAGATTAAACTTCTTTCCATCATTACTCTAAGTTATTTCCAGTCCTTAGTAGAGCTTAAGATTTAGCATATCAGTACTCTTACTGAAATTAAAGTGTATTGCTGTTACTATTTATAAAATTACAACACTGCTTATAAGGGAACAGACCTAAGGTTTTCCAAGAAACAAACTTATACAGAGATCTTAGCTTTACCTTTTAATTAGCTTCAGTAGAGGAAGTTTATCAGCTTATAAATTGCATTATATTTATAAGTGATCCTCTGCATGAATAACGTCAAGTTGTGACTTGTAATTTCCAGTTTTATTCATGACCAAATAATGCGACAAACTTTACATTATCCTACTATTTACTTATAAGTAAAGGTGATGCAATAAAATCCTAGATAGTTTACTATCTTAAACTCCCAATTCCAACC
Source organism: Pseudotsuga menziesii (assembly GCA_001517045.1). Lineage (NCBI taxonomy): Eukaryota > Viridiplantae > Streptophyta > Pinopsida > Pinales > Pinaceae > Pseudotsuga > Pseudotsuga menziesii. Next base: position 14,125 of record LPNX010213291.1, read on the forward strand.
TAACCTTGGTTCGATTCATCTTAGAGCTTGGTATATTATGAAGACCAAAGATCATGTACTTATAAGAGTTTTATCCTATCCTCAATACTGTAAACCACATTAAAGAATAAGAGCTGCTCTAGGGTATATATGTTATTTATTTCTATATACACCTTATTGATTTATATCTAGTTCTAATAGCTTAAACATTCATCGTTTATGGTTACAAAAAGGATCAATAGTGGCATTATCAATTATGCTTAAAACTCCTATTATACTATTGATCTTTTCTAAAAGTTTTACTATGTGGAATTATAGGATCTCTATGAAACAAAGGCATTGATGCAGTACACATTTTGGTTCTTTACCAATGTGGTTTTCAAAATTTATAACATAAATTTTAACGGTAGAACAAGGCCTCATTTTTCAACATGGTTTGATTTCAAAGTTTTTCGTTGCAAATATATGATATTGACTTTATACGTTACGTTATCAATGATGATCATTATACAAATTATTAACAATATTTGATCCGATTTTTGCAGTGGAGACTATACAACTCAACCCACTATGAAGTGGATAAATTTGTGGGCACGTGGAACTCTCACCACCATGCATTGCATAACATATAAGCTTACCATGCAACCCTATTTCTTATTTTTCATTGAGGGTTTTGCTTTCTGCACGGTTGGGTTCACTGCGGCCATGGGGGATCGCTGGTGCTCGCCTTCAGCTCCACTCTCTGTGCATTCCGAGTCCTGTCACTCAGGGAAAGAGTTGTGAAGTTCACAGCTCGTGATTGAATTGATTCATGAAACCAAACTTTGTTGTGCGTGAGGGTAGTGTTACGCTGTCAGTAGTTTTTTAGTGTCGAATCATAGTGTGGCCACTGTCAATGCTTTCTCCTTCTCCAATCGTCGATGTAGTTAGTAACTTGAACCCAGTTGCCTTCTTCTCAGGTGAACACGAGGGTTTCACTGCTCATTATGTTGTTCTGCCTTCTTCATGACCTCGGTTTTCAACACTTCCAGGTAACAATTTGTTTTAAAAAAAAAGTTTTTAAGCTTTAAAACTTACAGTTACATTTATAAAATCAGTTTTTAAATTACGATTTTGGTTTTCACTTGTAGGTGATGGTTCTCCTTATCGTTTGGAAGAATCCACTTCACATTTGGATTGGCATCTAGTCTACGGGTAAGCCCCGGTTACAAAGTGGCACTCCCTGCTTGTACAGACTTAGGGGAAATGATTTCAGTTGGAAGAAGATACGGCCTCGGTTTTCCCAGTCTTGGGATGATGGTCTTCAGTTTTTTTTTTAATTTTGCTTTTTTTTAAACCCTCGCATATAGCAGGGTGGCTCCGGCTCGATTCCGCGACTTGTAAATGCTCTTTTCTTGACTTAAAAAGATGTTACAGTAATGCAGGTTTTGATATAATGAATGTTAGTTTTGTTTATTAAAACCCATGCCATGACATTGGGTACACCGGCCCTGAGCTGGGCATTGTAAACTGATTAAGTTTGTATCCTTTCAGCCTGTCAAAGCAATACACTGGGTTTTAAAAAGGTTTTGTTTTGAGCTCTGTCTCATTTCTACAGTAATGTTGCTCTGTGTAAGTTAGGGTTTTCCCTAACCGACTATGGATGAAGATTATTACTGTCTAATATATTTTTCAAATAGATATTGTTATTAATAAGACTGTAACTTAGACATTGTGTATGGTTTATAATATTTACCTTATTTGCTCACGAAAATACGAGCTAGGGTTTTCCTGAATGAAACCCTTGTTTAAATAAATATTTCAATTTATTTTAAACATAAGTTCTGATATTTCTTAAAATTGTTTTTAATTAGTATTACAGGTATGTTCTGATAATTTTAAGTGGTATCTATACTTTTGTCTTTTCATTTGTCCTTATAGGACTGTAAACAGTCTATATTAATTTAATTGTTTATTTATATAATAATCCAAGTAATTGGATTGTAACTTATATGTTTTTTTATTTGTAATAATAAATTTAGTTTAGGGTTTCGACCTTGTAGATTACCTTTACAGGTATAACATGTTTGTTAAATTTAAAACAGTTTCTTTACATAGATAGATATTTGTTTTTATATTGTTATTATCCTATTCTTATTGTTTTTATTTACTAAATGATAGATAAAATTTACTCAGAGTTCTTTGAAAAGATATACATAGGTTATGTAACTTAATTTGTTCTTTATAATTTAAATACTTTAATAACAATCTACTTGGTTTATAGTATTTAATAGTCTTAGATTAGTGGATATTGTCAGAAATAAACTATATCATTAGTAGTCTATTTCTTTTTTGAAATAAAGGTAACAATGTAACTTGACTGTGATTTTTCTGCTGCATTGCAACTAGTTTCTAAGTTAACGCAGAGAAATATAACCTATCATAACACAGTTTAACCTCCATAGTATTTTATCTTAAATAAAAAGAATAAGCTAATGTATGTAAGCACAACATCTTATCTGCTAAGATCTTTTCTTTTTATCTTAATCCTTCTACCTGTACTAAATTCCTGCTATTTCTTTTCCAATATAATTAAGTAAATAAACTTGTTAAGACAATAAACTTAGATAAACAGACCATTATTCTTTTTTTTAATAAATATCTACATACTAAAACAAGTTACTCTACTAACTACGAAATGCAGAATCATATCTACTCTATTCAGTCTCTTAACATTTTCTTTCATCTACTGTAAATACTCTATATGTGCTGGAGTACGGTCTGGTCCTTCCAAGTGTGGAAAAACACAGACTAGAATTATTTTCCATTCTAACAATTTACAGACTGAACATTTACCATTCATTTAACAGTCAGATTCAAATTTATCTATCTAACACAGTAAAACAAAATAATGTAGAACCTGATTAAGATAGACAACAACAGCGTTAGGAGGCTGTTCCTCCCTACCAAACTCTTGGAGATCGCTCAAACAACGCTTCCTCACGACCCTCAAGCATGTTCCTGGTCTTCTTAGCTGAAAACTGGTGGAGCATCCAAACAGTAGACTAGTCAAAATGACTCAGTAAAAACACCCTGCACTTCAGCAGTAAGATCTCTTAGCTTAAAAGCTGCACTAGATCACTCAGCAATTATCCCCTCAAACTCTTCCACAATTCCCTTCCACTGAATTTCTCTGAAGTACATTCACCTGAATGATCACTTCCCTAGAATGAGCAGCCTCAGCTCTCTTCAACGGGCATTTTTATAAATATTGCCTAGGTCTTTTGGGTCAGTTGTCATTAATTGAGCCACCTGCTCTGATTCCACTTTCTTGGGGAATCATGACCCCAAATGTAGNAATTGGAAGAGGTTTGAGGATGTTGCCACATGTCTGTTTGCTCTCCACCCAGTCTCCTCCAGCAATTTGACCAATAAACATTCTTTTAACAGCTCTCCTAAGTTGTTGTCTCCACCTTTATTTATTTATAATTAAAATATTCAGAATTACATTAAGTATCCTTGACTCTGCTAAGTCATCAATTACAACTTAGCATAAAATTTAACATATTGTCTTCAAATAATATCAAATAATATAAAATTGTTTTTGCAAAATTGGGGCATGTGACAAGGCAGAGACAAACTGGGGAAATGAGCATCAAACCCTAAGGTTGTAACCCGAGGAGAACAAGGGTCAATCCACCAAGTCCTATCCAAAAACCCCAAAGTGGAAAGCACAAAAGCAGAGCCCGAAGACAATCGGGGTAAGGAGCATCAAACCCTATGGTTGTATCCCGGTGAACACAGGGGTCAAACCACCAAGACCAGCCCAAAAACCCTAGAATAGCAAGCACAGAAAAGAAACTGTGAGAGTTTGAAGTAAACCCAAAAACGCTGACAAGGAGAGGAGTATGTGAAACCATTCACTCGGGTACAGAAAGCAAATAAACGACCCAAAATGAAAACAAAACGTGGTCAACTCCAAGATATCACGGGCTTCCCCAAAGGTGACAAAAATGAAAATCAACGTAAAAGAACCCATAAACCATGGCACCCATGATGTAGGAGGTACAAAATACGTCACGTAAACATGCGAGGGTCAACCCAGAACCAGCATAAAACCTCAAGAATTCCCACTTTTTTAGTAACTAGTCGGTACTAGTCCTCCACTAAGGAGGAGGAGCTCCAGTCGCTGGTTCCCCACCAAAGAAAACGCAAAAGCAAGACAAACCCAAAGCCTGAAGGATATAGCTAGAACCCAGAAAAGAGGAGAAAGGAACTGGAAGAAAAGGCTTCACCTCCCCAGAAAAGAGCAGACACATAGTCTCGGAAACAAACAAACCCCAAAGCAGGAGGGAGCAGAGACACCAGGTTCAATATCCTGAATAGAAAAACCAAGGGAGGAGATTCAAGACAGAGTCTTGCCATTGAGACAAACTCGCAGAGCTTGAGCAAGATGAGTCGACTGCAAAACCCTCATCATCGCCCTCGTAGACACACCACCCCAAACAAAACAAAACAAAACCATCTTATACAATAGATAACTGCAATGTTAAACCAACCATAGCTTATTGCACCAATCGCCCTATTCTTCCTAGCTTAAGCACCCTACACAGAGGTAGAATTCTATACAACTCTTTGTCATAAAATGTCATAGGATTCAATCGATGGTAATACTCTACTTCGTGGCGGCTTCAAGCAATGGCGAGGCGACTCGTGGCGATTTGGTTATTCTCAACATGGCCACAAATCCAGGCTCGGTGGGTGGTGCATGAACTGTAACCTCCATGAATATGAATGGATTCATTTTTTTTCTTGAGGGTTTTCATTCCATGGTGATTTTCTGTGTATTCATTTCTAGTCCTTGGACGCCACTTTTTCTGTTCATTTTTATCTGAATTTAAATTTGTGAATTTTGTTCTTTATTTGGAAATTGTGGAATAAAGTACCTAGGTATTGAAATTGGAATATTTAAATTGTATAACTAACTACTTGGTACGGTATGAATAAATTGCAATTATTATATTAATAAAGTTTATAACATTCTAAACACAATTCCTAAAATATGAACATGTATTGTTAACTCTTATTTATAGAATTTTAAAATTAAAATATTATTAATATTGTAATAAATGTTCGTAAAATATGAACATGTATTATTATTTATAAAATTTTAAAATTAAAATATTAAAATATTATTAATATTGTAATAAATGTTCATAAAATATGAACATGTATTATTCACTCTTTTATTTACGTAATTTTAGAATTAAAATATTATGATTATAATATATAAAAAATTATAAAAAATTTAATAAATGTTCATATAAATATGAACATGTATTATTCACTCTTGTTTATAGAAATTTAAAATTAAAATATTATTAACATTGTAATAAATGTTCGTAAAATATGAACATGTATTATTCACTCTTCTATTTACTTAATTTTAGAATTAAAATATTATGATTATAATATATAAAAAATTATAAAAAATTTAATAAATGTTCATAAAACATCAAGAAAATATGAGCATATATTAATAAAATATGAACATGTATTAGTAAATTATTTTATTTACATAATTTTAAAATTATTATATTATTTATTTTAAATTTATTAATTCTAAAAAATTATAAGAAAAATATAAACATCATGACTTAAAATTATTATATTATTTATTTTAAATTTATTAATTTTAAAAAATTAAAAAGAAAATATGAACATGCATAGTAAATTATTTTATGAACATAATTTTAAAATTATTATATTATTTATTTTAAAAATTATAAGAAAAATATAAACATCAGTGGCTTCTTCTGTTTACAGAATTTAGTTGTAATTTTAACATTATAATTTATATATTAAATTATAATGTTAATTTTATCATAAAATTTATAAAAAAACAAATTATGTATTTTCATACAGTGATATTTTCAATATATAAAATATATTATCATTAAAAAGTTAAAACATGAGAATGAAGGTATTGACATAAACTTAACAAAATATAAGCATGATTAATATTTTTATGAAACAAAGATATTTGTCTTTTTATATCTATAGATATAATTTTTATATACAATTTATTTGTTTGATATAACTTTACAAATGTTTGAGGAATTTCATATTTAATCATTCATTTTTTAATTTTTAATTTCTATTATATAGTGATTATTATGGTGATATTATTGATGGATATTATGGTGATATTATTGATGCATATTATTTCAATACCATTAATTAGTAACTTTTAAAAGAGGGGGATTTTTTTATATAGAAATGTTAACTATTTTATCATGATTTAAGTAAATTAATTAATTTAACTCAATTTAACTGTATATAAATGAATAATTTATATTTTGAATCATTAAAACAATTTTGTTATTTTTTATTAACTATATGTCAAATCTCAAATGAAAATTCTTTATAAACATTTTTTTTTAATCTTTACATGGCAATGCCTTTATCTTTTAAGAAAGTTGTTAGTTTTAATTTGTTTATTTTAATATTATTTAATAAATGTTAGAAAAATGTAATGTAGTATATTTATGGAAAATAATCATAAATTTTAGATATATAAGTAAATTCATATATAATTATAACAAATTAAGTTTTACATTATGAAAGTTACTTCATTATATTAATTCAACATAACATTGAATGGAAAAAAGATATTTATTAATCAATGTATATGGCTATGTGCCAAACTAAAAGTTGTTTTTTCAAATCAAAGAATCATTTAAAAGTTGAAAAACAAGTCCAATATTAAGCATGAATTGAAAATTATTCAAAGGTTAAGGCTTGTAGTTATCACAATCTAGACATTATTTCCTTTAATGTTCATGTCCAACACATAACCAAAGTCACCAAACAATAGTTAAATATGGTTCATTACAATCATGGTTAAGCAAAATCAACTATAGTAAAGCATGGTTTAGTAAAGTCAACAATTAGTAGCCAAAGTCACCCATGATTCATTAAATTCAAACATGGTAAAAGAATAATCAACCATGGTAAACAATGGCCATACTCGTACAACCATCATTTGTCACATATCCCTAACATGGTCAACAATGATGGTCAAACATGGTCACTCTTAGATAACTATTGATTAACAACTATTCACTAAAATCAAACATGGTTAATGAAATTCAACCATATTCTCTCACAGTCAACTAAAGTCAAATATGTTTCATTAAATTCAAACATTGTTCAATAAAGTCAACCATATTTAACTATGGTCAAACTAAAGTCAACCATGGTTAACCTAGGGCATTCCTCCATGGTACATCCCTTAATAGTTTATCGTGTTGTAACTTTCATCTAGGCATATGACGGATTACGACATTCCTCCATGGCACATTGATTGATGGTTTTGTCACATTTTGACATTTATAAAGGATTATGTTGGATTGTGACATTCCTTAATGCTAAATACTTGCATTGCAACATTGATCGATGCTTATGAACCAAATTTAGCCATGGTTCACTACAGTGTTCGATATATGATGACATAACCAAAGATGTGACACATGAATAATATGACATTTGACATTCATCAAGGGTTATATATAGCATTGTGATGTTTATTAAGTGTTACATTGCATTGTGATGTCCATCAAGGGTTATGTCACATTGCGACATTGGTGAAGGATTATGTCACATTGTGACAATGCCCAAGATGTGACAGATTAATAATGTGACATTTGATGTTTAGAAAATTTCATGTAATGTTGTGAACTATGACCAAATGGTTCTCAAGTGAAACATGCCTTGATAAAGTATACCGTAGTTGACTATGGTCAAACTAAAGTCAAACATTGTTGACGAAATTATTTGATGGTTTTCTACAGTGTCTAGTATATACCGACATAAATCAAAGATGTGACACATGAATAATGTGACATCCGATGTTCATCAAGTGTTATGTCGCGTCGTGATGTTTATTAAGGGTTATATTGCATTGCAGCATTCGTCAAGGGTTATGTCACACTACAAAATTGGTCAAGGGTTACGTGGCATTATGATAATGTATAAGATGTGTCACATTAATAATTTGGCATTCAATGTTCATAAAATTTAATGCTGCATTGTGAACTATGGCCATGTGCTTCACTAAAGTCAACCATGGCTAACTATTGTCAAACTAAAGTAATGCATGGTAAACGATATTCAACCATGGTTAACTAAATTCAAACATGACTTGCTAAAGTCAAACATGGTTGACCAAAGTCATCCATGTTTTGATATAGTGTCCGATATATGCTAACACAACCAAAGAACTGACACATGAATAATGTCAAATTCGATGTTCATCAAGGGTTTTATCACTATATGATGTTTATCAATGGTTAAGTTTTATTGTGATGTTTAGCAAGGGTTATGCCACATTGTGACATTGGTAAAGGGTTATGTGGAATTGCGACAAATTCCAAGATCTGACACATTAATAATGAAACATTCAATGTTCAAAAAAATTCATCTTGCATTTTGAAAAAATCATGTTCAGAAAGTTAACCACCATTCAATAAAGTCAACCATATTTAACTATAGTCAAACATGGTTAACCTAAGTCAAACATGGTTGGATAAAGTAAACCATGGTCAAATATTAGTCAACCATGTCATTCCTCCATGGTACATTCCTTAATAGTTTTGTCGCATTGTGACATTCATCTAGGCTTATGCTAGATTACAACATTCCTCCATGGTACATTGCTTTATGGTTCTCGCACATTATGGAATTCATAAAGGATTACATTAAATTGTGACATTCTTCCATCGTACATTCCTTAATAGTAATTTTTTTCATTACAATATTCATCAAGGCTTATGAACCAAACTTAACCATGGTTCTCTAGAGTGTTCGGTATATGTTGACATAGCCAAAGATGTGACACATGAATAATGTGACATTTGGCATTCATCAAGGGTTGTGTTGCATTGTAATGTTTACTAAGAGTTATGTTGCATTGGATGTTCATCAAGGGTTATGTCACATTGCGACATTGGTGAAGGGTTATGCCACATTGTGACATTGGTGAAGGGTTATGCCACATTGCGGCATTGGTGAAGGGTTGTGCCACATTGCAACAATTCCAAAAATGTTACACATTAATAATGTGACATTTTATGTTGAGAAAATTTCATGTTTCATTATGAACTATGGCCATGTGATTCTAAAGTGAAACATGCCTTGATAAAATCAACCATGCTTGACTATGGTCAAACTAAAGTCGAACATTGTTGACCAAAGTCATTTTTTGTTCGCTACAATGTCGAGTATATGCTGGCACAACCTAATATGTGACACATGAATAATGTGGCATTTGAGGTTCATTAAGGGTTATGTGGCATTGTGATGTTTATCAAGGGTTATGTTGCATTGTAGCATTCATCAAGGGTTATGTCACACTACAAAATTGGCCAACGGTTATTTGGAATTATGACAATGCTCAAGATGTGAACATTAATAATGTAACATTCGATGTTCATAAAATTTCATGTTGCATTGTGAATTTTTTCCAAGTAGTTCAAAAAATTCAACCATGACTAACTAATGTCAAACTAAAGTCATGCATGGTTTGATCCAACCAGCATTAACCAGGTTCACCTCGACAGGTCCTCCTCTACATGTTCGCTTGACATGTTTTCCTTTGACAGGTCTGCCTCGACAGGTCAGCCTCGACATATAGCATACCAACATGCTTTGCCTGCGGCGGTTGAAATTCTGAACCGTTATAAATTCTTCTTTGTAACTAAACGTAGCGGGTAGTCACCCAAACATCTCAGGATCCTATATACGCATCTACATTAATGTAATATATCATATTTATGTTCATCAACTGATTCCTCCATCTTTCATGAAACATAGTTAATAAATTGGTTTGAATTCTTACATATTGTTTGTGCGTATATTTCTTGTCGACCTATTGTTTTTCCTGCTTTGTTGGTTTATCTTATATGCTTGCACCATAACAGAAGTTGATCATTTAGTCGACTGTTATCCCCAGCGTGCACCTAGGCACGGCCTGGATCATTGGTATCAGAGCAAGAACTTGTTCAGAGCTTAAGTTACATAAGCACTTCGATCGAAGTTATTTAACTTATGCATGTTCAAACACACTCTTAAACTCAACAACACAAGTAGACACTTCCTTCAACTTCAGAAAAGATGTCTGAAGAAGTAGACAATAGACATGCAACTGACAAGACATCGCAACACATAGAAAAAGCACTGGCTCACCAGCGAACCGAAATTTTCACCTAGTTCAGCGAGATTCTCATGCAAGTCAATTTAAACTCTAGGGAATCCTCGAAATGACCTCACTCCGACAAAATCAGACCCTTCAGAGTGCAAATGAATCTGGGAATACCGAACCTTGAAGGAAAGATAAAAGCGGAATCCTTCGACAATTGGGTACAGTGATTGGAATATTACTACTCAATAAAACATCTCTTCAAAGCGTAAAATATCACCATTGCATCCTTAAAGATGTCAACCTCTGTACAATGTTGGTGGGAGAATCTATCGATGAAGATAGAAAAAAAAGAGGACCCCATAAACACATGGGAAAATTTTGTCGAATATGTCCGAAAGGAGATCTACCCGCCCAAGTATCTTGAACAGCCGTATAAGAAATGGCAACAGCTAAGGAAATAGAAATACCATTCCATAGAGAGTTACACTGACGAGTTCTATTGAGTCATGGATAGACTTGGCATCCAAGAAGAAGAGAAATTGCTTATCCTGAATTACGTCAGCAGTTTATCCCTGTACATTCAGCAAGAGTTGGAGTTTCTGATTGTCAGCATGCTTGCGGATGCATTTCATTATGCCATCAATACTGAAGACAAATAGAAAGGAAAAGAACATTTTGCGAACAAGCCGACAAGTCGAACATCCAACAAGAAATCACCAACCGACTTCGACAAGTTCAAGAACCCTTCTCATCCTACTTCACCAATTCCCGATCATCAAAAGCACTTTCAGAAAGACAATATGGATCACAGCAAACAAGATCCTACTGGGAAATGGTGTGATTTCACAGTTTGACATGGCATGATACGTCAGAGTGGAAATCTCGAAAGACATGTTTGGAAAAATTGTCGACATCTGACTTGTCCAACATAACCATGGTTGAATCTAATCCAGATGCATCAACTCTCTTAGATTCGACCTCGACCACTCTAGTAGCCTCGACTATCGTCGATGAGCAGGAAAGAGAGCGCCTATTCCATACACGGATATGGGTTTAGAACAATCCATTACATCTGATTGTGGATAATGGTAGTCAAGAGAACTTCGTTTTTGAATATCTTGTGAAGAAATTAGGTCTTGTCACCACTCCACATACTCAGCCTCACAATATCGGTTGGATGAAGGATGGGTAGGAACTAAGGATCACACGCCAATGTTGACTCTCCTACCTCATTAAGCCTTTTTAATATGAAGTAATCTATGATGTGGCACCGCTTTCCATAGATGATGCCTTATTTGATAAACCCTACCTATGGGATCGACACGATACATATCAGTCACAACCTCAGAAGGTGATTGTCAAAATCTGGAATCAATGATATGGCATACCAGAGAGACAACCCACATCAACGATTACTATGATATCTACGAAACAAACAAAGAATATTATCAATCATGCTCAAAAGTTCGCATTAATCATGATAATGCCTCAACATTCAAGGAAGACAGCAACAACGAGTCAACTCACCGACCAACGTAGCTCCCAACAACAAGAACAGATCAACAACATTCTTGAGGAATACCATAACATATTTCAAGAACCCGATGGAGTACCTATGCATTATCAGGTAAAACACTCCATTGAACTTGTTCCTGGTTCTTGATTACCTAACACATCTGTTTATAGAAGATCATTCTTAAAAATGAAGAGATTTGGAGGAAAATCTAGGATTCGAATGACAAGGGTCATATACGCCCCATCTCCTCTCCTTGTGGAAGTCCAGTAGTATTAGTTCCAAAGAAAGACAGGACTTGGCGCATGTGCATCGACTATTGGGTTCTCAACAAAATTTCAGTGAAGAACATATAGCCTCTTCCACGAATTGATGAACTCATCGACAATCTGAAAGGTGCTAAGTTCTTTATGAAACTCAACCTCAAGTCAAGATATGACCAGATTCCAATCAAGTCCACTGATGTATGGAAAACAGATTTCAAGACCAAGGAAGGATTGTTTGAATGGTTAGTCATGCCTTTTGGCTTAACCAATGCACCTGCAACCTTTATGAGATATATGGATGACCTTCAAAGACCTTTCATCGGTAAATGTGTCTTTGTCTATCTCGACGATATCTTTATTTTCATTTGATCATGGGAAGAAAATTTCCAGAACTTCGGCAAGTTTTCGACACTCTCCAGCAACATCGGCTATATCTTAACATGGACAAATTCTCATTTACGATGACCAAAATCAAATATTTGGGGTATGTAATTGACTCTACAGGAACTCATGTCAACCAATAAAATGTACAGATCCTCAAAGAATGGCCCATTCCTCAAAACATTCAATAACTGAGAAGTTTTCTTGGTTTGGCGAATTTCTATGAACAATTCATACTTGGCTTCAGTCACATCACATGGCCTTTGAATCAGTTGACGAATGGGAAAACTGTCTTCAAATGGACACCGACAAAAAAACAAGCTTTTGAACAACTCAAAAACAAGGTTTGTACTGCACCATTACTTGTGTTACATGATTTGCATCAGCCCTTTGAGATTGAGATGAATGCATCGGTCTATTCCCTCGGCGCAGTGATCACTCAGTCGGGTCACCCAATTACATTTCATTTTGAGACTTTCAGCAACACCATTAGAAGGTACTCGACGTATGAAAAAGAACTGTGCGCCATTGTGCAAGCTCTTAAGCAATGGAGACACTACATTTTTGGCAAGGAAACGGTCATCCTCACTAACCATAAACTTTTGCATTTTGCCTCGTCTTAGTCGAAAATACAGATAACTCGACAACTCAATTGGATTAATTACCTGCAACAATTTCAATTGGTAATTAAGTATCGGAAAGGCAAAGACAATACCACAATCGATTGTCTCAGCAGACCACCCATTAGGCTACTGTATATAGTGATGAGTATGTAGGGTTATGACACCACTACTTGGCCACAATTGTATTTGGCAGACTGTGATTTCTTTACAATTTATCGATAGCTTCAAACCGAAAATTTGTCTACTACCGACTACTTTGTGTTGGGTATATGTTATATCCTTTGCATGTGTGTATGGAGGGGAGGTGCGCATGTTAGCACTGTAGCTCAGCGATCCCAAAGGAACCTTCAACGGAAACAGATCGTAGGCCCTGTTTCCGTTCGAAAATGGTCGTTAGGCCGTTTCCGATGTGAGCGTAGCGAGCAAAAGTTTTTAGCTATTTATAGCTGTTTGTGGCTATTTTTAGAATTTGTCTAAAAATACGTAACTTAATCCCAGTTAAGGGATTGGATATTTTTCTAATCTGAGTTAACAGATTACGGTATTTGGATGTTGCAGAATACCTATATTTTGTATTGTGAGGATTTCATAATGTAATGAAGAGAAAATAGGAGGTGTGGCTCCAAGGTTTTCTGGTTTTCCCGGTTAAGGGTTTCCAGGGTAAATCTCTGTGTTTATGTGTGACTGATGTGTTGAGATCTCTATCTTGGTTAAAATAATCTGTATGCTTTGCTTCTCTGCATAGGTTTAAAACTTACATGTGGTATTAGAGCTCGATTTTGGCATCAGGGGGACGCCTTTGCTGTTAAGGGTTCGATGCGGTTGATAGATATCGGGTCTGTGATAAACCTGGGTTCAGTGGGAGCTTTGTAGTGTTGATTTGTGCATTGAAAGAGAATGGCGAGCACTTCAAGAATCAATATCAAGAAATTTAACAGCCAGAATTTTGAGCTATGGAAGCTCAAAATGGAGGATCTTCTGGTAGATCACGAACAGTGGATTGCTGTGGATCCGAGTACGAAACCCACTGCAACGTCACAAGAAGATTGGGATAAATTTGAAATAAGGGCAAGTAGTACAATACGATTGTGCTTATCAGATTCTGTGTTGTTGAATGTATTTGGTGAAGATAGTGCAGTAAATCTATGGGAAAAACTAGGGAGTTTCTATCAATCAAAATCCCTTGTGAACAAGTTGTTTCTGCAAAAGAAGTTGTTTCACCTCAAAATGGACGATAATGACACTGTAACATATCATTTGAATGTCTACAATACTCTGGTAAGTCAGATAACCTCTGTTGGTATTAAAATGGCTGAAGAAGATAATTGTATTACATTATTGTGTTCTTTGCCAGATTCCTGGGACAACCTAATTGTTGCAATAGGTAGTTCTAGCCAGGCGACCTTAAAATTTGATGAAATAGTATCATCCCTACTATCAGAAGAGATGAGGCTGGAAACCATGGATAATCATAGCATGGATTCCTTGTCTATGAGAGGTCGCCCCCAAGAGAGAAACAAAAATAAAGGATCTGGGGGGAGATCTAAATCTAAGGGTAGATCTAAATCCCCAGGAAAAGGAATAAGGAAGTGTTGGAAATACGGTAAAGCTGGGCACTATAAAAAGGATTCTAGATCTAAGAATGTTGAGAAAGCAAAGGGATATGAGGATACCCCTTCCACAGAGGTGAAGAAATCCTCAGAAGAAGGAGGGGATGTGTACCTAGCTTCCACGAGTAATCCTTCAGAACGTGATACATGGTTGATTGACTCAGGTGCGTCATGTCATATGACCCCTCATAGGGAGTGGTTCTGTGAATATGAAAAGTACAATGGAGGAGATGTGTACTTGGGAGATGATTCACCAGCCAGTATCATTGGACATGGTAGAGTCAAGCTAAAACTGAAGGATGGAAGGATTAGAACTCTTCCTGGAGTGCTACACATTCCAAATCTAGCAAGAAACTTGATATCTGTCGGAAAGATGGATGTTGCAGGTGTAAACACTGTGTGTGGAGCTGGTGGTTGCAAAATGGTTCGAGGATCAATGGTATTGATGAGGGGAGTTCGGTATGGAACTCTGTACAAACTATTGGGAAAAACCATCATTGATGAATGTAACAATTCTGTTGTGCTGGAGGAAGGAGGTAAAGATGATAAAACCCTGACTGCATCAGGAGGAAAGACAATGCTGTGGCATCAAAGAATGGGGCATATCGGAGAAAAGGGACTTTGAGCATTACAAGGTAAAGGTTTGGTTGAAGGTATGACTGATTGCACTTTGGATTTTTATTTCTGTGAACATTGCATATATGGAAAATAAAATCGAATAAGATTTGCATCTGGTGCTACAAGAGCAAAGGGACTTCTAGAATTAATACATAGTGATGTGCTTGGACCTGTTCTTGTTCCATCATTAGGAAAATCTATGTATTATGTTTCATTTATAGATGATTTCTCGAGGAACATATGGATTTATTTCCTTCGAAAGAAATCTAAATTATTTGCCAAGTTTAAAGAATTTAAGGCTCTTGTAGAAAATCAATTAGAAAATAAAATAAAGGTGTTGAGGACAAATAATGGTGGAGAGTTCTGTGGGAATGAATTCGAGGACTTTTGTAAGAAGTGTGGAATGGCAAAGCAAAAGACTACTCCATACACACCCCAACAGAAGGGAGTTGCTGAGAGGATGAATAGGACATTTATGAAAAAGGCAAGGAGCATGCTAAGCAGTGTTGGGATAGGACAAGAATTCTGGGCAAAAGTAGTGGAGATAGCATGTTACTTGGTAAACCAATCACCCACATCAACATTGATTGATAAAATTCCACAAGAGGCATGGAATGGTAAGAAACCCTCTATTAAGCATCTAAAAGTTTTTGGTTGTGATGCTTATGTACATGTTCCAAAGGAGAAAAGGAGCAGGTTGGATAACAAAGCTGAGAAGTGTATCTTTATTGGCTATAAAGATGGCATGAAAGGGTATAAGCTTTGGAATCCTATAACTTAGAAGACTGTTTACAGTCAATATGTTGTGTTTTGAGAGGTCAAAGAAGTCCCCAGACAGGAAGTGAATCCAATGAAAAAGGAACCAGAGAAAATAGAGTTTAAGTTAGAAGGTGAAGAATCTAACTCAATAGAAGAAGCAGAATCAGAAGAAGAAGAACCTCATACTCCAGTTTTGAGGAGATCATCTCGAGAAAGAAGGAAACCAGAAAGGTATTCCCCTCCTGATTTTTGCTCTCATTTTGCTATGTCTATTACTGATGATGATCCTAGAAATGTGAAGGAAGTTGTAAATTCAGAGGATAGTGATCTCTGGAAAAAGGCCATGGATGAAAAAATGGATTCCTTGGACAAAAATGAAGCTTGGCAGCTAATCCAGTTACCAGCTGGGAGAAAAGTCGTTGGGAGCAAATGGCTATTTAAAAAGAAGTTGAATGCAGAAGGTAAAGTGGATAAGTATAAAGCCCGCTTGGTAGCAAAGGGATATTCCTAGGTAGAGGGGATTGATTTTAGTGAAATATTTTCTCCAGTTGCAAAATCAACTTCTATTAGATTTCTTCTTTCTATTGCTCCTGCTTTTGATCTTGAAGTAGAGCAGATGGATGTGAAGATAGCGTTCTTACATGGGGATCTGGAAGAAGAAATATACATGAAACAACCAGAAGGGTTCATGGTAAAGGGAAAGAATGAGTTGGTATGTAAACTAAAGAAGTCCCTTTATGGTCTAAAGCAATCTCCAAGGATGTGGTACCAAAAGTTTGACACATACATACTTGGATTGGGGTTTGTGAGAAGCAAAGATGATCACTGTGTATATTCCAAACAAGTTGGTGATCACTTCATTAACATAGTTCTGTATGTTTATGACATGTTGTTGATTGGAAACAACAAATATTTTATAAAAGAGGTGAAGTCTCAACTATCCTCCAAGTTTGATATGAAATATCTCGGTGCTGCAAACTTCATTCTGGGAATGGAGACAAGAAGAGATCATGAAAACAAAATGATAAGTTTAAATCAAAGAAAATATGTTGAGACGGTACTACAGAGATTTAACATGCAGGAAAGTAAGTTGGTCAAGGTTCCTATTCATGTAGGTGTAAAGTTATCTGTAGAGCTGTTAGGAACCCATGTCAATCCTTCTCTTTACTATGTTAGTATATTGTTGTTGGACACATATGCTTTGTAAGTCGTCCCATAGTAATTGTTGATCCATAGTTGTGTTATTGTTGTGAGGCGCATATGCTTTGTAAGCCGCCTGTAGTATTTGTTGATCCATAGTTTACATTGGCCCATGGTTTTGACCCATAGTATTGGCGCCCATAGTTTATATTGGCCCATGGTTTTGACCCATGGTATTGGCACCTATTTTTAGTATATAAGTGTGTGTTGAGGCCAAGGAAGGCACCGTGAAGTTATTTTGTATTGAGCTTGCTCAAAGGAGGTTGCCCCCTCGAAGTGGCTTGCGATTAATATAAAAGTGATTTTAAGTTCTGCTCCTATATCGTGTGTTTTGATTACTTGTTTGCTGCAGGGTCCTCACATCTGGTATCAAAGCACTTTCCTTGGCACAAGTGGGAAATATTTTTATTTTTTTTTGCGGCGACTTTCAGATCAATTTCTGAAACTTTATGCACAAAATCAGAAGAAACAGATTGCATATCTTAATTCCTCTTTCAAAAATACGCAGTTTCAAAAAACAAATCATCTCATTTGGAGTTCTAAAAGTGGATATATCGCGGATTTAAAATCTGCAATTTTTCAGAATTTCGGTGACGGCCGCGGAAATTGCGGCGAGAAAATCTTCAGACCGAGTGCCCAGATTTTTATTCCGATTTCATGGGTAGAAGCAGAGTGGTTGTTCCAGTTCCGGAAACATGCTATAATAGCGATTCTGAGCAATATAGATCCGGTTTTTGAACATTGGGTGGAATTTCTGCCCAAATTTTTTTTTCTGTTGCAGGTTCGGATCTGGGAATAATCCCTCTCCGCTTAACTGTGGGAAGTATTTGGCAATAAGCCCTAAAAATCATTGTGAGGAGTACCACAGGAACCCCGAAGTAGCTGGCCCATTGAGAGGACCTGCTAGCGAAAAGGGCAACGACCCCTACCTGATTGACTAGTTCCCCCCCGTGAGGTAAACCAAGAGCTGTCGTTTGTGGCCAAGCGGTTATCAGTTTTACCTGAGCCGTGGAGTGAGGGGTACTGCCCCAATATGCAAGCCGTTAGACAGCATTGGTGGCCGAGTGAATCCCTTGAACCGATAGGAAGCCGCACATACCTGGGGTCCATATCTATTTTCAGTTGCACAATTGCAAATTTCCTCTATCCAGAACTGTTGCCGGTCAGTTCCGCGCCGTTGCAGATCCATCTGTTGCCGATCACTTCCACGCCGTTGCAGATCCCTTCCTGAAAAATCTCCTGCTTATGGTTATCACCCGCACAGGAGCAAAAATCATGGAGGAAGCACTTGCAGCCATCCAAGCCAAACTCCAGGAACTGGATGAAAAATTTCTCGGTCTCCATCTTGAGCATTCAGCTATGAACACTAGACAACAGTCCGATTCTTCATCAACCAATGGGTTCTCTTCTTCCAGCAATTTTCGCGGTCCGAAGCTAGATTTTCCGCGCTTCAATGGTACTGATCCGACTGGATGGATCTATCGTGCAGAACAGTATTTCAGCCTTCATAATACTTTTGATGTCCACCAAGTTCCACTTGCCTCCTTTCATTTGGAACAAGAAGCTCTTCAATGGTATCGTTGGTACATCAAGGCTCATGAAGAGCCAAAATGGCCTGCTTTTTGCCAGCTCCTTTTGCACCGATTTGGTTCGAGTGCTTTTGATGACTTCACAGGAGCTCTCACTAAACTTTGCCAAACTGGCACTGTGAAAGAGTATCAAACTAAATTTGAGAAACTAGCTAATCACACTAAAGGATTACCTGATGACTTCTACCAGAGTTGTCTTATCAGTGGTCTAAAGGATGCAATTCGCTCTGAGGTCAAAATGTTCAGTCCCAACACAATGATGGAAGCCCTAGGGTTGGCTAAGTTGGCAGAAGACAAGATGGCAGCCCAATAGTGCTCCAAATCCTCTTTTGTTCCCTTCCGCAATATGGGTTCTCAACGACCTCCCATTCCGCTAGCTCCTTGCTCACCTCTAATCAAGCATTTGTCTGAAACAGAGATGCAGGCACGCAGAGAAAAAGGGCTTTTTTATAATTGTGATGAGAAATTCAGTCGGGGACATCAATGTGTTCAACAAAAGATCTATCTCTTGGATGTGGATTCTCCACCTGCTTCTGAAATTGGTGAAGAAGTTGTCGATGTAATGGATGCTCCGGTTGACACTCAGGAGCCGCCTACTGACCCTCCATCTCAGGACGACCAGCCCGAGATATCCCTCCATGCTTTAGCTGGAGTCACTGCCCCCCAAACAATGCGGGTACATGGTTACTTCAAGAAGCTTCCTCTTACGATACTCATTGATTCTGGCAGCACTCATAATTTCATTGACCCTCGGATCGCCAAACAAGCTGATTGTTTTATCCATCCTTGCTCCAACTTTGAAGTCATGGTTGCCAATGGGGGCACCTTACCTCGCAAAGGGAAGTGTCGTAATGTGCGTATCTCTATGGGAGATTATAACCTCTGCTCTGACATGTTTGCCTTGACCTTAGGCAGATGTGATGTGGTTTTGGGTGCTCAATGGCTGCGCACACTTGGCCCCATATTATGGGATTTTGCTGAACTTTGGATGCAGTTCTCCCCCGATGGACACAAGCACACATTAAAAGGCTTACAACCAGGGTCTCTCAGCATCATCAGTTCACATCGCATGGAAAAACTCCTTAAGAAGAGTTCCCATGGTGTCATCACTCAGCTCCATTCCATTCAAATGCAACCATCAGTGGCCCCCACTACTCCTTTGGATCTCCAACAAATTCTGGATCGATATACAGGTGTTTTTGCTGAACCAGTGGGACTTCCACCTTCACGACCAGAGGACCATCATATTCAGCTCCTTCCTGGCAGCATTCCTCCCAACATCAGGCCCTATCGCTACCCATTTCACCAAAAAACGGAGATTGAACTCCTCGTTAGGGACTTACTGAAGCAAGGTATTATTCGCCCAAGCACAAGTTCCTTTTTCTTCACCAGTTCTTCTTGTTCGTAAAAAAGATGGGTCATGGCGCCTCTGCATTGACTTTCGAGCACTTAATCACCTCACCATCAAGGATAAGTTTCCAATTCCTGTTGTTGATGAGCTCCTTG
>LPNX010213291.1:34619-50835 GCA_001517045.1 Pseudotsuga menziesii
TTACTGCATGTGCATTTGACAAGCTTAAACAAGCTATGTGTACTACACCTGTTCTAGCTATGCCCGATTTTTCCAAGCCCTTCACTATTGAGAGTGATGCTTGCGGCAATGGACTTGGTGTTGTTCTCCTTCAAGATGAACACCCCATTGCATTCACCAGAAAATCCCTTTCCGGTAAGAATTTAGCTGCCTCTACATATGAGAAGGAAATGATGGCTATTTTTCATGCAGTACAAAAGTGGCGACCCTACCTCTTAGGGAATCATTTCTGCATCAAGACTGATCACCAGAGTCTGAAATATTTCCTAGAACAGTGTGTATCCTCCCCAGCATAACAGAAATGGGTTAGCAAACTCATGGGTTATGACTATGAGATCACTTATAAGAAGGGTAAGGACAATATTGTGGAAGATGCCCTTTCTCGCACATTTGATGACCAAGGTTCTCTTTCCGCTATTTCTATGCCTGTTCCAAATTGTTTGCAATCGGTTCAACAGGATTATGTCAATGACTCTTCATTATCTCACATCATCCAACGCTTAGACAACAACCCTTCTGCTGTCCCACATTACTCTTGGGATGGTGCTTCACTGAGATACAAGGGTCGTCTGGTGCTTCCCTAGAACACTGCTCTTCAACAAGCTATCTTCTATGAACTCCATGCTTCTCCATCAGTGGGGCACTCTGGTTTTCTCAAAACGTATGAACGGGCACGGCGCAACTTATTTTGGCAGGGCATGAAAAGGACAATTCAATAGATGGTGGCTGAATGTGATACCTGCCAGCATAATAAGGGTGAAACAACACCCCTTCTGGGATTGCTCGATCCCTTGCCCATACCTACCCGGATATGGACCGATATTTCTATGGATTTCATTGAAGAGCTCCCTAAATATGGAGGGAAGACTGTGATTTTGGTTGTGGTTGATTGCCGCTCCAAATATAGTCATTTTTGTGCTCTCAGCCATCCCTATACAGCCTCTTCTGTTGCTCAAATTTTTCTAGACCAGATATTTCGTCTTCATGGAATTCCTTCTCCCATTGTCTCAGATCATGATGCGACTTTCACCAGTCATTTTTGGACAGAACTCTTTCACCACACTGGCACCAAACTGAAGATGAGTTCAGGTTATCACCCCTAAACGGATGGTCAGACTGAAATTATCAATAAATGCTTGGAAACTTATCTTCGTTGCTTCTCCTCTGAGCAACAACATCAGTGCGAAAAGTGGCTCCCTCTCGCTGAATGGTGGTACAATACCTCTTACCACATTGCCTCTAAAATGACTCCATATGAAGCAGTTTATGGTCAAGCACCGCCAGTTCTTCTTCCTTACACCCCCAGTAGTTCTCCAGTTCAGGCAGTTGACGCGGTCCTTCGAAACCGCGATGAGGTTCTTCGCATTTTACGCGAAAACCTTCACATGGCACGAAATCGCATGAAGCAACAAGCTGATCAGCACCGTTCTGAGCGCACTTTTGAAGCTAGTGATATGGTTTTTCTTCGTCTCCAGCCTTGCAAGCAATCCTCACTAAAACTCAAAGGGCGTCATAATCTTGCTCCAAAGTTCTATGGGCCATATAGGATTCTTCAGAATATTGGGTCTGTTGCTTATAAATTGGAACTTCCACCTTCTTCCCGCATTCATCCAGTATTTCATGTCTCTTGTCTGAAGAAATTTCTTGGCACCAACATCTAAGGCCAAACTATTTTACCAGAACTGGATAATGAAGGATCCATCTTTTTGGAGCCAGAGGCTATCCTCAATCAGCGCACTCGTCTGCTTCACTCTCGCTCTCTCATAGAGGTCTTAATTCAATGGCACGGAATGCATCCCGAGGATGCTACGTGGGAACCACTCCTTCAGATTCAGCGACAATTTCCACATCTAAAGCTTTGAGGACAAATCTTTTTCTAAGGGGGGGGGGATGTTAGGAACCCATGTCAATCCTTCTCTTTACTATGTTAGTATATTGTTGTTGGACGCATATGCTTTGTAAGTCGTCCCATAGTAATTGTTGATCCATAGTTGTGTTATTGTTGTGAGGCGCATATGCTTTGTAAGCCGCCTGTAGTATTTGTTGATCCATAGTTTACATTGGCCCATGGTTTTGACCCATAGTATTGGCGCCCATAGTTTATATTGGCCCATGGTTTTGACCCATGGTATTGGCGCCTATTTTTAGTATATACGTGTGTGTTGAGGCCAAGGAAGGCACCGTGAAGTTATTTTGTATTGAGCTTGCTCAAAGGAGGTTGCCCCCTCGAAGTGGCTTGCGATTAATATAAAAGTGATTTTGAGTTCTGCTGCTATATCGTGTGTTTTGATTACTTGTTTGCTGCAGGGTCCTCACAAGAGTAGTGTCCCAAGACATAGGAAGAAGAAGAAGACATGTCATGGGTTCCATATGCCAGTGCATTTGGTATTTTGATGTATGCAATGGTCTGTACAAGACTAGACATTGCTCATGTAGTGGGAGTTTTGAGCAGATATATGTCAAAACCAGGAAAGGAGCATTCGGCAACTGTAAAGAGGGTCTTCAAATATTTGCGTGGCACCACAGATTATGCAATCTGCTACCAAGGAAGGCATGGACCAGACAGAGTAATAAATGTACATGGATTTGTTGATGCAAACTGGGCTAGAGACCTTGATCATAGAATATATACAAGTGGGTATGTGTTTGACCCATTTGGAGGAGCTATCAGTTGGATGAGCAAGAGACAAGCTGTAGTTTCACTCTCAACTACAGAAGCTGAATACATGGCAGCCACTCATGCAAGCAAAGAAGTTGTGTGGTTGCAAAGATTGTGTTCAGGTATTGGTTTTGTACAGAAATGTGTAAGGTTAGAATGTGATAGCCAAAGTGCAATCTTCCTGGCAAAGAACCCTGCTTATCATGCTAAGACAAAGCATATTGATGTGCAATATCAATTTGTGAGAGATATGGTTGAAGAAAAGAAGGTGTTTCTAGAGAAGGTTGACACCATGAAAAATGTTGCAGACTCATTAACAAAGTCTGTTAGTACAGAGAAGTTCTCTTGGTGTAGAGAATCTATGGGCATTGATGCCCTGAACCTGTGACTTTATGAGTACATGACTCATTGCTATGCAAAAGAAACAACAAGTGGGAGAATGTTGGGTATATGTTATATCCTTTGCATGTGCGTATGGAGGGGAGGTGTGC
The DNA here is from genome assembly GCA_001517045.1 of Pseudotsuga menziesii. Classification (NCBI taxonomy): domain Eukaryota; kingdom Viridiplantae; phylum Streptophyta; class Pinopsida; order Pinales; family Pinaceae; genus Pseudotsuga; species Pseudotsuga menziesii. The sequence goes on from LPNX010213291.1 coordinate 37,809, forward strand.
ATGTCAGCACTGCAGCTCATCAATCCCAAAGGAACCTATATTTTGGATGTTGCAAAATACCTATATTTTGTATTGTGAGGATTTCATAATGTAATGAAGAGAAAATAGGAGGTGTGGCTCCAAGGTTTTCTGGTTTTCCTGGTTAAGGGTTTCTGGGGTAAATCTCTGTGTTTATGTGTGACTGATGTGTTGTGATCTCTATCTTTCTTAAAAGAATTTGTATGCTTTGCTTCTCTGCACAGGTTTAAAACTTACACTTTGAAGCGAATATTTATTCACTTCACACAATCAATATTACCAGAACACCTGGAATATTCAATAATCAATTAATAGGACAAATATATATTGATAATTGGATAGATAAGAGATGATTACAATGGTTGATAACCTGCCTATTAAATAAGGATTGGGAATTGTGAATGAAAGGTCATGCCCTTTCATTTTTATGTACAATTAATTATGTTTATTATTAATTATTTAACTATTTAATTATTATCTTTATTTACGTTTGTTACATTGCCACTCTCTTAGAAAGGCTTTGTCCTCAAAGCCTTCATAATGTTTCTACCTCATTTTTTGTGGTGTTGTAGTTGTCGAAACATGTCGATATGAACTACTAAGAGTTGAGCATAACTTCCGATATGTGGATGAATCAATCCATCCCAAATTGATTTGTTGTGGGCTATTGTTATTCCATAATGATCTATCGTTGGGAGCTTTGATCACATTGGTACCATTAGCTTTTGAAAGTTCCCAGTTTTTAGGATATCAATTTTTATGGTTGGAGTGTTGATAGGGAATTTTTACAATGTCGTTTTCTTTTACAAGTGTCTTCTTTTGAGCATTGATTTAAGCTGAAATTTGTATTTTCGTCCCTTGATGTTTTAAGGTTTCGTTCTGTATCTTTTCCAACTTGTTTTCTAACTGCATGTTATCATTTTGAAACTTCTTAATCAATTCTACTTTTGATTTCCTGTCATCTTCATACTTCTTAAGTTGTTCCTTAAGATCTTCGTTATGACTTATGATGTAGATATTTTCTTCCTTCTTTTCTAGAAGTTTTCCTTCAATGTCTTCTGTAGATTGTTCAGTCTTCCAACTATTTTTCAACTTCTTAATTTTTGTGACTGGTGTTTTGTTATGATTCTTAATCTGAAAATTTCTTCAGAATTGTTGGATATTGTTTTCTTACTCTTTGCAATCTCTAGCTTGTGTTCCTTTTTAGAGTTGCTATTTTGTTGTTGAAAAACTTTTATCTGTTGTTGATATTAGTCGACCACTGATTCTTGATCTCCTAATTTCTATCGTATGTACGTCAGTTCTCCATCTTTGTCGTTAACGATTTTGTTCAAGCATATTATTTCTGCTTCGTAATCACTTATTTCTTTCTTTATATCTTGATTTTTTAGTCTCTGATTGAAATCACTTTCATCTTTTAATTTCTCAATTTGGTCAGACAAATTTTCTATATGTTTTTTCTGATCGAAATTTTTTTGTTCCTTGAGCTCTTTTTGCATCTTATGTAATTTAATCATTACTTCTGATTTCGTATTCATGTCTCGTAATTCTTCATTGTCCCTTTGATAACACTTTAACTTGTCTTCGAATTTCTCTATTTGTAGTCGCAAACCAACTTCCATGGTCTCTAACTTTTTTAATGATAGATGGCTATCGATTTCTTGACGAGACTTCCTTGGATTTTGTTTCTTCGACGATATATAGTCTTGACTTCTTGTCTTATTTTCTTTCACTTCTTCAATGATAGAATATCTTCCTTTTCTTTTTTTGATACTGTCCTTTTTTCTTTTTTTCTTTTTTTAATAATAAATATTAATTATTTAATTAATATGATTATTGTTTTTTTTATATAAACTACATAATATTTGTATATAGTTTTTTTTTAATGTTTTAAAAATAAATATTATAATATAATAATAATATTTTATTATTACATATAATATTTGACTTTTATTAAAATTTGTTTTCTGTTTTGTTTTGCTTTACTCTTGTAATTTAATAATTGTACTTAATACAATTTTTAAGTAATTATCACAATATTATTTTTTCTTTTTTCTTTTCAAGGTTGATAAATACTTCTTGTCGATTGGGTGGTTTGGAGGAATGATTGTTACCTTCCCAACCTAAGTCCAAATCTCACTTGTCTCTTAGTAGCAATTATTATGTACTTTTAGAATTTTTTTCCCTTAAGTTTTGTAAAATTCCAGTAGATTGGGTGGTTGGGAGGAATGAGTGTTACCTTCCCCACCTAACTTCAAATATCACTTGCCTCTTAGTAGTATTTATTATACACTTTTATATTCAAACACAAACCCACTTTAAGAAACCAGGTGTGGTTTCACTTTTACCCTCTCTTTTTTTTCCTTTTACTTTTATCTTTTATTTTTTAACCTTTTTTTTCTTTCCCTTCTTTTTGTTTTTCCTCGTTCTTTTAGTTTTTTTTGTTTTTAGTTTTTTTTCACTTTTTTTTCAACTCTCTTTCCTTTTTATTTTTTATTCTGACTTTCGTTTCTTTTTTTACTTGGTCAAAGACCAATAAATTTAGGGACTCCCTAGGATTATGATTAAAAATCACGATATGGCCAAAGTCCTAGATCAAAAACTACCTCTAATACCAAATGAAGCGAATATTTATTCACTTCACACAATCAATATTACCAGAACACCTAGAATATTCGATAAGCCATTAATAGGACAAATATATATTCATAATTTGATAGATAAGAGATGATTACAATGGTTGATAACCCGCCCATTAAATAAGGCTTGGGAATTGTGAATGAAAGGTCATGCCCTTTCATCTTTACGTAAAATTAATTATGTTTATTATTAATTATTTAAATATTTAATTATTATCTTTATTTACATTGGTTCTTGAAAGAAACCTTGTTATACAAGCTTGGACAGCTTTGTGTACCAACCGATGAGCACCGAAAGAAGCTTATTTGGGATGCGCACTACAGCAATACTGCAGGACATTTTGGAGTTGCAAAAACACTTGTTATCCTCCAAAATTATTTTTGCTTGCCTTCACTTAAATCTAACTTCAACAAGTACATTCGATCGTGCAAGGTTTGTGCCATTACTAAACCGTCGAATCGACGACAAGGACTATACACGCCCCTTCTAGTTCCTAGTCGACCATGGGAATCTATTTCTATGGACTACTTGACGGGATATCTTAATCCCAAACATCATCATAATGTGATACTAGTAGTAGTCGACATATTTTCCAAGATGGCAATACTCATACCATGTAAGAAGACTATGACAACACAACATACTGCTCAGCTCTTCTTCGAACACATGTGGAAACATTATGGCCTTTCGACGACCATTATTTCTGACAGAGATTCTAGAATTTTCATCACCTTTTGGAAAACACTTTGGTAACATCTGGATACAAGACTTTTTTTGTCGACATCCTTCCATCCACAGACACACAGATAGACAGAAGTTGTAAATCGCTTTATTCGTACAATTGCTTCACATGTACAACCATAAGCATCATCGAACATGGGATGAAAACCTTTTATACATACAACACAGCTACAATCATGCTCAACATGACTCTAAATGAAAGATTCCATTTGAGATCTATTACGGATTTCAACCCTCAGTGCCTATCGACTTAATCAGTTCCTCGACATAGTCGAACAAAACCGACTTCAAAGGACAAGAAGTGGAGAAAGCATTGAAGTTCAGAGATCAAATCTACAACATTCAAAAGAAAGCACAGGAAATGTTACAATGAGCTAATGCAAAAGATAATTCCTGACACGACAAGCATCATATTCCTCATTCATTCCAAATTGGGGATCAATTCTGGTTACATCTAAACAAGGAGCGCTTCACTGTTCCATATAGAAAATTGAAACCTTTGCGATATGGTCCATACAGAATCCTTAAACATATTGGAGAAAACGCTTTTCAGCTCGATATTCCTGCATGCCTTGGCCTACATCCAGTTTTCAATGTAGATCTACTTCGACCATACCATGCACCATTGTTGGAACATAACAATTTGCAGACAGCAGAACCTAAGGACATCCATCCAAATGTTCACGTTTTTTCATGTATTTCTTGTTTTTGGGGTAGTGGGGCCTGTCAAAAGTATGCCGAGTGGGTACTCGTTGGATGTGGAATTTAATTCCACATCCAACGAGCTCTCCTTATCAAAATTTGAGTAAAAAAATAGGGAGATAGGTCAAAAATACGAACAAAAAAGTAGTTTTTTATTTTCCTCCTCCAAAATTAATAAATATTATTTTATTATTTTAACTATTATTTTATTATTTTTTCTTAGGAGGCCCATTTTGAGTTGAAATTTCCTCTAATGCACTTATTTGTGACACCATTGTGGGACGAAACATATGCCATGCAAGGACGAACTCCATTCCCTTGTTTCAAGTGGCTAAAGCTGGACAGATCCCCACACAAGGAAAATGGTACTCTGCTAATGAAGTTTGGAAACAAGTTTCCTCACCTGAACGAATACACAATGGAGCCCATTATTTATTAAGGAAGGAGGAATGATCCAACCAGCAATCAATAGGTTCACCTTTGACAGGTGCGCCTCGATATGTTCGCTCAACAGGTCCACCTCGACATACAGCATACCAACATTCTCTACATGCAATGGTTGAACTTCTGACCGTTATAACTTCTTCTTTTTGACTGAACGTATCGGGTAGTCATCCAACCATCTCAACATCCTATATAAGCATGTACATTAATGTAATATATCCTCTTTCTGATCATCATCTGATTCCTACATATTTCATGGAGCAGAGTTAATAAATTGGTTCAAATTCTTGCATATTATCTATGTGTATATTTCTTGTCAACCTAGTGTGTTTCTTGTTTTGCTGGGTTTTCTTATATTCTTCCACCATAATATAAATCAACTCATTATGTCGACTGTTGTCCCCGGTGTGCACCTGGTCACAGCCTGGATCATGGTTAACCAAATTCATGCATGGTTAACCAAATTTACCCATGGTTAACTAAAGTAAACTATGGTTAACCAAGCAAACCATGGTTAAATAAATTCAAACATGACTTTCTAAAGCCAAACATGGTTAAACAAAGTCATCCATGTTTCGCTATAGCGTCTAGTATATGTCGACACAACCAAAGATGTGACACATGAATAATGTGATATTCGACGTTCATCAAGGGTTGTGTCACATTATGATGTTTATCAATGGTTACATTGAATTGCGATGTTCAGAAAGGGTTATGTCACATCATGACATTGGTGAATGGTTATGTGACATTGCGACAAATCCCAAGATGTGACACATTAATAATGTGAAATTTTATGTTCATAAAATTTCATGTTCCATTGTGAAAATTTCATGTTCGAAAAGTCAACCATCGTTCAATAAATTCATCCATATTTAATAATGGTGAAACTAAAGTCAACCATGGTTAACCTAAATCAAACATGGTTGGATAAAGTCAACCATGTTCAAATGATAGTCAACCATGGCATTCCTCCATGGTACATTCACTAATAGTTTTGTTGTGTTGTGACAATCATCTAAGATTATGTTAGATTGCGACATTCCTCCATGGTACATTACTTAATGTTTTTTTCAAATTGTGACATTCGTAAAGGCTTATGTTAGATTGTGATATTCCTCTGTTGTACACTCCTTAATGGAAAATTGTTGCATTACAACACTCATCGAGGTTTATGAACCAAAGTTATCCATGGTTTTCTATAGGGTTCGATATATGCCAACACAACCCAAAATGGGATACATGAATAGTGTGACATTCAACATTCATCAAGGTTATGTCACATTGTGATGTTTATCAAGAGTTACATTAAATTGCGATGTTCATCAAGGGTTATGTCACATTCCAACATTGGTGAAGTGTTATGCCACATTATGACAATGCCCAAGATGTGACACATTGATAATGTGACATTTGATATTCAAAAAATTCCATTCTGCATTGTGAACTATGGTCGTGTGGTTCTAAAGTGAAACATGCCTTGATAAAACATTATCAAGGCATGACTATGGTAAAACTAAAGTAAAACATTATAAAGTGAACCATGGTTGACTATGGTAAAACTAAAGTAAAACATGGTTGGCCAAATTCATTCATGGTTTCCTATAATGTTGCGTATATGCCAACACAACCAAATATGTGAAACATCAATAATGTGAAATTTGGCGTTCATCAAGGGTTAGGTCACATTGTGATGTTTTTCAAGGTATATGTTACATTGCAGTGTTCGTCAAGGGCTATGTCACACTATGAAATTGGTCAAGGGTTACATTACTCTATGAAAATGCCTAAGATGCAACACATTAATAATGTGACAATCAATGTTCATAAAATTTCATGTTGCATTGTGAACTATGGCCATATGTTCATTAAAGTCAACCATGGCTAACTTTTGTCAAACTAAGGTCAAGCACGATTAACCAAAGTTAACCATGTTCAACCAAAGTCAACCATGCGTAACTAAATCCAAACATGACTGGTTAAAGTCAAACATGGTTGACCAATGTCATTCATGGTTTGCTAAAGTGTACAGTATATGTCGACACAACCAAAGATGAGACACATGAATAATGTGACATTCAGCGTTCATTAAGGGTTGTGTTGCATTATGATGTTTATTAATGGTTATTTTGTATTGCTATTTTCAACAAGGGTTATATCACATTGCGACATTGGTGAAGTGCTATACGACATTGCGAAAAAGACCAAGATGTGATATATTAATAATGCGACATTCGACGCTCATAAAATTTCATGTTGTATGGTGAAAATTTCATGTTTAGAAAGTCAACCATCGTTCAATAAAGTCAACCATATTTAAGTATGGTCAAACTAAATTCAATCATTGTTAACCTAAGCCAAACATGGTTGGATAAAGTTAACCAGTGTTAACCTAAGTCAAACATGGTTGGATAAAGTCATCCATGGTGAAATAATAGTCAACCATGACATTCCTCCATGGTACAATCCTTAATAGTTTTGTCGCCTTGTAACATTCATCTAGGCTTATGCTGGATTGCAGCATTCCTCCATGGTACATTACTTAATGGTTTTGTCACAATGTGACATTCATAAATGCTTATATTGGATTAGAACATTCCTCCATGGTACATTCCTTAATGGTTTTTCACATTATGATGTTCATCGAGGGTTATGTTGGATTATGATGTTCATTAAGGCTTATGTTGAATCACGACATTGATCGAGGCTTATGTTGGATTGTGACCTTTCTCCATTGTACATTGTTTAATGTTTTGTCTCACTATGATGTTCATTGAGGTTGATGTTGGATTATGAAATTCCTCGCTAGTACAATAATTAATGGTTTTGGCGCATTACAACATTTATCAAGGCTTATGTGGGATTGTGACATTCATAAACTCTTATGTTGTATTATAACATTCATCAAGCCTTATGTTGGATTAGAGCATTCATCGACACTTATGTGGAATTGTGACATTCATCCATGGTACATTCCTTAATGTTTTTCTCGCATTGCACCACTCATCGAGGCTTATGTTGGATTGCAACATTCCTCCATGCTACATTCATTAATGGTTTTGTCACATTACGGCATTCATCAAGGCTTTAGTTGGATTGCGACATACCTCTATTGTACATTCTTTAATGGTAAATTGTCACATTGAAAAATTCATCAAGGATTATGAACCAAATTCAGCCATGGTTTGCTACAGTGTTCGGTATATGTCGCCACAATGAACGACGTGACACATGAATAGTGTGGCATTCAACATTCATCAAGGGTTATGTCGCATTGTGATGTCTATTAAGCATTATGTTGCATTGTGATATTCAACAAGGGTTATGTCGCAATATGATGTTTATCAAGCATTATATTACATTGTGATGTTCAACAAGGGTTATGTCACACTACGACATTGGTGAATGGTTATGTTAATTTGCGACAATTCCCAAGATGTGACACATTAGTAATGTGACATTTGATGTTTAGAAAAGTTCATGTTGCATTGTGAAATATGGCCAGGTGGTTCTAAAGTGAAACATGCCTTAATAATATCAACCATGGTTAACTATGGTCAAAATAAAGCCAAACATGGTTGACCAAAGTCATTCATGGTTCGCTATAGTGGCTGGTATATGCCAAAACAACCAAATATATGACACATGAATAATGTGACATTCGATATTCATCAAGGGTGTTGTCGCATTGTGATGTTTATCAAGGGTTATGTTGCATTGTAGTGTTTGTAAAGGGATATATGTCACACTACGAAAATTTTCAATGCTTACATGGCATTACAACAATGCGCAAGATGTGACACATTAATAATGTGACATTCTATGTTCAAAAAATTTCATGTTGCATTGTGAACTATGTCCACGTAGTTCACTAAAGTCAACCATGGATAACTATGGTTAATCTAAATTCAAGCATGGTTAACCAAATTCAAGCATAGTTAACAAAAGTAAACCATGGTTAACTAAATTCAAACATGACTTGCTAAAGTAAACCATGCTTGACTATGGTGAAACTAAAGTCAAACACGGTTGACCAAAGTAATTCATGGTTCACTATAGTGTCTGCCAACACAACCAAAGATGGAACACATGAATAATATGACATTCCATGTTCATAAGGGGTTGCATCACATTATGATGTTTATTAATGGTTATTTTGTATTACAATAATCAACAAGGATTATGTCACATTGTGACATCGGTGAAGGGTTATGCGGCATTGTGATAAATACCAGATGTAACACATTAATATTGTGACATTCATTGTTTAGAAAATTTCATGTTACATTGTGAACTATGTCCATGTGGTTCTAAATTCAAACATGCCTCGCTAAAGTCAACCATGGTTGACTATTGGCAAAATAAAGTCAAACATGCCTCACGAAAGTCAACCATGGTTGACTATGATCAAATTAAATTCAAACATGGTTGACTAAAGTCAACCATGGTTCACTACAGTGTCTGGTATATGTCGACACAACCAAAGATGTGACACATGAATAATGTGACATTCGACATTCATCAAGGGTTATGTCACATTGTGATGTTTTGTCACATTCTAACTTTCATCATTTTTTATGTTTGATTGTGAAAATCCTCCATGTTTATGTCACAATAAGAAATTAATATTTTAGTCCTCATTGAAGGGTTTGCAAGGGTATTGTCACACTGTAATGTTCATTAAGTGCCATGTTTGATTTTAACATTCATTTTCTAATCATATTTTACTTATGTCAACTCGGTACATTAATCAATTGTTGTGTAACATTCTAGTTTAATGTTTCACTCATCTTCATTCTAATCACAGTGGACATATGTTGGCTTGGTACGTTAAGAAACTATGAAATAATATCATAATGTTCAATTGTGGCATTCGTTCATGGTTATATGAAATTATAACAATAAATCTTTTCAATGTTCCTCAAATCCTTTATTAGATTGTCCATAATTTTTGTCCTCAAAATAATCCCATACTAGCAATAAAAACATCTCTTCATGATTGCAACAATATGACATTTGTCCATGCTAATGTCAGATTATGGTACGTTAATAGAAAATGCATTGGGCATGTTACAGTGTGTGTCATAACCCTTCCTGAACCTCCTACATACTATTTGAATGCTTGCATCCCCCAACATCTTTGTCACAATTTGCAAGGGTTTTATGTCACATCCCTCATTTTTTGTGACATAAAACATACTATAGAGAAAAACATTGGCTATTTCACATTTTGGCATTCATCATCATTATTCTAACCACAATGAACATATGTTGACTTGGTACATAAATAATATGTTATGCCAAATTTTGGCTAGGTTCCATCATGAATTTGTGATGATATAATGTTATTATGTTAGTTTATAATATCTAAATCAAATACCTTCTTATTATAAAGGCTCATCATTAACTTTTTTCATTATATAGTTATAATTATAGTTTCACAATTTAAGAACTATTTTCATCGTGCAACAAAACAAGTTACGAATGTCATAATAGCACCACCTTACTAATAGAATAAAATCAATATCAAATATAATAACCACTATATATTATTAAAATAAAATTAAATATGAAAAAAATTTATTAATATTATTATTAAATATTAATATTTTATTAACACAATCTTAATTAGAAAATATAGCTTAAATTATAATGTGTCCTAATACTTCACTTTTTAATACCCATATCTATTATCAACACATTTTAATTTCATAATAGTAAATTTAGTTTTTAAGATCTCTATGTACAATAAATATAAAAAAAATTCATTATCATACTATAAAATTGTAATTAAATAATTATTTCATCGTATATATAATTTTATTTTATTATTTATAATAAATTTAATTAGTATACTATATTATTATATTTAAATAATATTGTTTTCAAATACATTCTTTCTTTTTCTTAGTTTTTTTAATATTATTTTACTTGAATATTATATTTAAATATTATTTGATAATTTTATTATCTATAATTTTAGATAATTAAAATTTAATATTTTTTAAACTCTTTACCTATCATCAATATAATAATAATAAGTAACTTATTATAATACAATATTATCGTCAAATATTATTATATTCAGATAATTTAGACTATTTTTATTATTACTTTAATTATAAATGTAAAGAAAAAACATTATTAATACGTAAAATTTATCATAAGATTAATAAATATCTTCAAAATATATCATAATTTAGAATTATGTCTCATATGTTAATATTATTTATAATAAATAATATTAATAAAATAATAGTATTTAATTAATTACAAATTGATATTAAAATAATTAAAAGTAAATGTATTAAACAATAAACTATGCCTAACATATATAAAAAATAATTTTGAATATATTTAATCTGATAATTTACATTTTCAAGACATATAGGAAAAAACATTACGTTAATAATATTTTACCTATGTTATGTTCTTTTTAAATGTTTTAATTTTATATAATATCATATTATTATAATGATTAAATAGGTAAATGATAATATTTATTATATATTATAAGGTGTGGCAGGAGCAGGGGGATCCTCCTGGATCCCAGAGGACATGTAGAACAAACCTTCGCATGGGGACTAGGAACTAGAACAAACAATGAAGCTGAGTGGATGGCACTTCTTCAGGGTCTACATCTCTTAAACACTAAAAAACTCCGGAAGGTAATGATATTTGGAGACTCCAAACATGTCATCTACAAACTGATCAACGGATACCCCTCTGGATCAGTCAATTGTCGCCGCCTGTTTGACAAAGCCAAGCTTCTCATGTCTAAATCCTATAAGACATTCCACATCCTTCGTCACAATAATTCTGCAGCGGACGCTCTGGCTAACATGGGAGCCTCTCTTCCACAAGGCCATTATAGTCAGAACGGAAACCCTCCTATCATCTAATTCATCCCTTAATGTTTTGTCGAAAGCTTCCCCTGTGCTTTCAATTTATGCGGCTTATCTCATTGTTATTTCTATCCTTCCCCCACTTCAAAAGAAGCCCTAAAGGCACCCCTCCTCTTCCTCTTTTTTCTCTTCTTCCCTCCCCCTTCCTTATCCCCTTTCACTTATCCCTCCTTCCCCCTCACTCTTCACCCCCTTTTCAATCCTTTTCCCCTTACCCTTATCCCTCCACACTCCCCCTCTCCCATCGCCTTGCGGCACCTCCCAACAGCTGGCCTCCATTCCACGCTGCTTCCTGACAGTTCCTCCCATTTACTCCATTGTCCTGCCTTCCCTCCTCCCTCCGCCACGTGGTATAACCTCTGCCCACTCCCTCTCTCGATTTTTGTTGGATTAATGGCTCACTGGTCCTGGGTTAAATGCCCCTCCTCCTCGTACGCTCCAAGTCCCCTCGACTATTACGGTATGTCTTCTCCCCACAGCAACATGCAAATTCATTCCACTCCCTCTCTTGACTCTGCTTCTCATGAGGTTGCGCGAGTTCTTCTGAATGTAGTTGCAGGTGTTGGAGAAGGGTGGCTGCAGGATATCCCATGGGAAGCACTCCCTCTCACCCAATCCTTCATGAAGGAAAGGCTTGCTCTCGCAGCCTTCTCCACTTGCTCTTGCAGCTCCCTCTTCGTGTTGTGGAATTCAAACTTCGGCTCTGGTACAACTCTTATGCCTGAAGCACATTCTGGTAATTTGGAGAGAAGCACGGTCTTGGGTTGTCTTTGCACGGGGTGGAAGGAAGGTGCAGTGGGCACTTTGGTCTATAAAGAAATGCAAGGTTCCTCTCTGCAGCAGGAGCTCATAGTGCTCAGTTACATTCTAAGCGGTCTCTCGGCCGAGAACCAGGATTGTGTCCTCGCTGGCTCTGTTCGTGCCTTGCATAGTAATTTTGCACGTATAGATATCTCTGCAGGAGCGGGAAGAATGTCTCAGGCTGGTGAAAGTGCAGGAATAATGGATGTAAAAAATAACCTTAGGCGTCTGTATGAAATGCTTGCAATTGGCATAATGGACAACAAAGAAATTGCGCGGGAGGTTAAGAGCATAGGGGAAATGGTGAGCTACACCTCTCTGCAGATCAACAATCACGACGCAAGGATTGATGATAATGAGAGAAACCTTAGAGAGATAATGGGAAAAGTTGACAAGATTCAGGAAGATCTCCAGTGTCTGATCACCATGAACCAGGGTAGCAGGGTGAATGGAAACACTGCAGCAGCTAAGCATCCAATGGAGGAAGAGTCTGTAGTTCAGCCCAGGAATTTTAGAGGAATTCCTTAATTAGTTTTCTTTTAATTATGGTTAAATTTTTTACTGTCTTTTACTATGTAATCAATTTATAAGGGTATACACTACCCGTGGCATTAGTTGTTTTGGAAAAACTCTATGTGTAGTTTTTTGGAAAACTCCTCGGATAAGCTTCTTGTGCAGCAATTTTGATCTACATGAACACTTTGTTATGCTACATCTGTACTGAATAGCTGTGCACAGATTGCTTTATTAAAACCCTTTATAGTTTCTGTTAAAAT
>LPNX010213291.1:51049-73686 GCA_001517045.1 Pseudotsuga menziesii
AAAACAAGTTAATGAGTAAAATAACCCATATAAATTTTTTATTTTATATTTTTTCTTTAGATTCTATATGTTTTTGGGTTTATAATTATGTCGAAGGCATTAAACAATGGAGACATAGTCTCCCAGATTCCTCGTCACTCCGTCGAATTGCATTCGGACACGTTTGTCGTCAGTTTGGCGAATAGCAGTTTGATAAGTCTTTCATGTGTTTGGACGGGTGTCTCGCATTTTTGGTGAATGATTGAATTTAATGCATGCTTACTACCTTTGTTTGTTGCTTGAGGGTCCATCCTACACGTGTTCGAGCAATTGGACTTGAGTATGTCGGATTTTTTTTCATGGGCTTATTACCTGCTTGAGGATTCGTCCTGCACGTGTTCGGGTAGTTGGACAGGTGTCTCACATGTTTTGACAGGGGTTTGGATTCTTTTGTAACCTTCCTTTGTTGCTTGAGGGTCCTTCCTACACGTGTTCAAGGTAGTTGGAGAGGTGTCTCAAGTGTTTTAAAACAGGGTTTTGTTAATGGAGGCTTATTACCTGCTTGAGGGTTCGTCCTGCGCGTGTTCAGGCAGTTGAACAGGTGTCTCGTGTGTTTTGACAAGTTTTTTGTTAACTGAGATATAATGCAGGTTTTTTTGTAACCTTCGTTTGTTGCTTGAGGGTCTGTCTTGTGCATGTTCGGGAAGTTGGACAGGTGTCTCACATGTTTTGATAGCGGTTTTGTTAACCGAGTTATAATGCTTTCTTATTTCATAACCTTCATTTGTTGCTTGAGGGTCCTTCCTGCACGTGTTCAGGCAGTTGGAGAGGTTTCTCGCTTGTTTTCATAGAATTTGTGTTATTTTCGTTTGTTGCTTCATGGTCCATTCTCTGCACGGTCGGATTGATATCCTGGGTGATTTTCGATCTTACAGGATTCAAGATTGAAAATCCAAGGAATGGATTTTGGACAGATGTATTGCGTGTTTTAACTGGTGTATTGCTAATTGGTGTTTTTCTTAGTTGTTGCTTCACGGTCCATCCTACACACGGCTTAATTGACAGCCCAAGTGATTTTTGATCATATAGACTTCATGATTGACAGGCCGAGGAATGGATTTTGGACAATTGTTTCTGTGTTTTGATTAGTGTATTGAGTGTGGCCCTAAAACGCATTTGCTAGTTATTTTTTGAATGATTCGTCATGTGCATGGTTGGATTGATAACCTTATCTCCTGAAATCTTGTTTTGATGCATGTTTACTGCTCAATTTTGGTTTTTTTGGCACAATCCTGGATTGACAGCCCCATATTTCATGTCAATGTCCTTCACTGCAATGTTATACCTTCTTTGATTGCACAGATCGAATGTCTCTATTTCTCTACAAATTCGGTATACTCATTTCTCTACAAATTGGGCATACCCATTGCAAAGGTTTCACGCCGAGGGTTTTGTGAAGCTTTCACATGGAGGTATTTTCAGCATTAGTCATGTTTCCAAGTGGCTTTTGTTTACACTCAGGGTTTGTGGGGTCACTCTGGTTGCTTGTTTTTTCATCGTCGCTCAGGTTGATGAAGAACACACCGTCGATGTCCCTTCATCAACATCATTTCTCTCCCTTAATGCTCCATCAATACATTGTTGCTCCATCAATGCAAGAAGTATGGTCGTTTCATTTAGACACGGGCTTCGTGTGTAATTGCATCTTATCTTATGAGGATTTCTAAGGGATTTCAAAGATATTGTCAGACTCTTCAGTTCACTAGGTTTGATGCAACGCCTTTGCTTTGCATCATTTATATAAATCCTCGAGTAACCAATATTTGGTATTGTTTGGATTTGGTTTACTTGTATTGCTTTTGTTGGTCTTCGTTTACACCATAGGTTTTGTGATAGAGGTTTTTCCACCTTGTTAAAATCGCAGTCACCCTCCTTAATTGTTTTTGATATTCCTTTTGCTAGCAAAACATTTGCTTGTTATTTCTTTTCCTTTGAATTGAGATATTTTTTGCAATGGGAAATTTAATCCTGAAGTTTTTGGTATTAATATTTAATTACGAGTGCACAGCTGTGATTTATACAATATCTATGATTATTTTTAACCAAGTATACATTATCTTGCATACATTTGATGGTGGAATTATGTTGACCTGAATTACTATAATTTTACTATCAAACTGAGGGTTTCATTTTTCAAACTATATATAAATGTTGGTTTTAAAGGGGTATGAATAGTTTTGAAACAAGGTATTTAGTCTACCAGAGGAAACTCTAATTGTTGGAATTGCATGGATGTGTAGGAGTCTTATGAATTGGATGTTAGTGGATACAATGTTAGTTTGTAGCATTTTCAAATACATGTTTTGCATAGTAATTATCTTTCTATAGCTAACCTTACCAATAAGTTATGCCCCTATCTTTGTATAATTTTGTTGTAAATTCAAAGCAGCAATAAAAAGATACCTATTAGATTTTAGAGTGGAAAATCAATTTGCTTCAATATTGAAACATACAAATATGTTTTGTTGCGATCACTTTCATCTGTTATAAAACAAATGTAGCTTTTCAAGTCCTTTATAGTTGTTTAATAAGTCAAATATTTCTTGCAGCGTTTGCAACTCACCAAAATAAGTCTTTACATATATGTCTTCATTCCCAACAACAAGTGCTTCTTTCTTTTATAACCTCAAGAAATGAATCCATTGTTTAAGAATTATTTTACAATGAACATGATATATCCTATTCACGGCTGCCCTTATCATAATTTTCTTAGGGAAACTTTATACATTCTTCTTTGCAACCTTCATATTTTTTTCTGGATCAAAGATTAATCCTATAATTTGCTTAATCTCTTCAATTATTGTTGTGATGTTTGTTCGGCCTTTTATTGCTTTCTTTGGAGTAGATGTATGCTTATGAAGACACTTTCTCATTGAAACAATTGTACCTTCTCATACATGTTCGCTTTTTGAAGAGTTAGCTTAGGAAAATCCACATTTTCCCACTCTGCTTTGACTGGAAACCTATCCTTCATAAATTCATTCCAAACATGTTCTGCATAATTAGGACATATCAAAGTGATTAGTCTTGTTATGACATCCATGAATATCCGTATTAGATCTATATTCACCCCCTTACAGCAAAGGACAATATGTACTCATCATGTGCTTCTCGATTATCATATATCCCTTTCTTCAACATATCACTAAACATTATTGCACTTAAAATTGTGTTCTATCAACTTTCTTGCAATGTTCATTTTCATTAGCAAACACCCATCCTACAGAAGTTTCTTTTGCATACAAAACATCCTCCATCTATGCAACCTTTTTTCTCAATCATAGAATTGCACCAATCGTGCATCGAAACAAGTTGATATGAGATGGGGATGTCAATCCGATTGTGTGCATGCTTGACTGTGAAAACCATTAAAATTAAATATTAGCATGCTTGCCATGTTTTGAATAATGAAATTAGCATCATATTTTATTTGGGTCCAATGGAGAAGCCACACTCATGTTGTTGAATAAGCCTCAATCAAAACGCAGTTAACAAAACACCTGCCAAATAAACAGGAGACATCTGGTAAAATGTCACTCGCCATACCACCAAGGAATCTTGGATACTTCATCTCAATTATTTCATCCTTGTTTAACCTCAATAATAAGTATAGATCTTCCCTTCAAAGCATCTGATATGTCTTGGTCATGAGAAAAATAGTGCATGCCCTTATCATAGTTTGCTTAGAGAATTGTCAAGAATTCTCATTTTCACTACCAGGTTACGAAATAAGATTGCATCAAATCCCAGTTAACAAAACACCTTCCAATCAATATGATCCATTTGTCCCTGAGACACTTTCCATACCTCTAAGGAATCTTGGATACTTGATCTTCATTGTTGTATCCAAGTATTTCATCATTTTTTAACCTTAAAAAAGGAATGCATTGTCTAAGAAGTATCTTAAAATCAACAAGTTGTCCAATAGGACTTTTCTTCAAAGCATTGAATATGTCTTTATCATGAGTAGAATAATTCCTTCCCTTATCATAGTTTGCTTATAGATCCAAATAAGGATGCATCAAAACCCAATTAACAAAGCACCAACCAAAACATGCAAAACATCTGTCCAAAATCCATTTGTCGGCATGTCAATCTTGAATCCTATAAGATCAAAATTCACTTGGGATATCGATTTAAGTCGTGCGAAGGACAGACCGTAGAGCAGCAAATGGGAAAACCACACTCAACTTACCATTCCAATGTGCATACTTTTATGGAACATATATTATTTCTATAGTTGTTGTTGACTCTTCAATTGTTGTTGCAATATTTGTTGGATATTTATTGGGTTTTCTTGGAGAAGTTGCTTGCTTATGAAGGAAGTTCCTCATTTAAAAATTTGCACCTTCTAAATATCTATTGGATTGATGAATTGGAGCATCCAACATTTACACACTTTCCCACCCTGTTCTGATTTCAAGTCCATCCTTCTTTAGAACTTTCTTCCAAATATGTTCTACATAGTGAGGACATATCATATAACCTTGTCAAAACACACAAGACATCTTCCCAAAAATCCATTTGTTGGTTTTCCAATCCAGATGTGTTCAAGATGGGTCATGAAGCCTGTAAAATTGAAAATCAATTTCCTTTCCATGTCTTTAATCATGAAAGAAACATCAAACATGTTTTAGCGAAAATAGGATGGGGACACTGAGATTACAAATCAATGCTGCATCAAAACCCAGGTAACAAAAAAATCTCCCAATTTGCATGCACATTGCAAATTGTTCATATTCCATCTGCTATAAAAAAAATATACAACTCTTCAAGTCCTACCTACTTGTTTAAGAAGTCAACAATGTGCTGCAACACTTGCATTTCACCAAAAGGCATATTCACATCTAGGGCTTCAGGCATAACAAGAAGTGTTTCATCCTTCTTTTATATCAACAAAATGCATGCGATTTTTAAGAAATAGCTTACAATTAATAAGATGTCCAATAGGACATTCTTTCAAAATCAAATTATATGTCTTCGTCCCAAGTAAAATATTTCCTGCCCTTATCATAATTTGCTTGGAGAATGTCTAGTCGTGCGCAAATGGACCGTGAAGCAACAAACGGGAAAACCACACTCAGTTAACCAAATATGGCTGCATCAAAACCCAGTTAACAAAAATTCTGTCAAAACATAGTAGACACCTCTCCAACTACCCGAACACACACAGGACGAACCCTCAAGCAGCAACAAAGGTTACGAAATAAGCCTTCATCATAACCCAACTAACAAAACCCCTCTCAAAAAACATGAGACACCTATCCAATTTCCTGAGCAGGCACAGGTCGGACCCTCAAGCAAAAAATAGAGGTAATAATCCTGCATTAAATTCATCCATTCGCTTGGACATGCTTTGCTGGAGCATAGCTTAATACTAAAGGTTGTAAGATAAAAAAAATCACCTAGTTGTTAGCGTAGGATGGACCTTTAAGCAGGATATGGATTTTGAAATGTGAAATCCACACTCATTGAACCAAATAAGACTGCATCAAAATCAAGTTAAGAAAACACCTGTCAAAACACACGAGCCACATGTCCAAATCGACATTTGTTGGACCAATGACACAATTGTACAAATTCCATTCGACACACCATTGGATTTGACTATTGAATTATTGCTACATTTTTTGTTGTACATTTCTTTTCCTTCTTTGGCACAATTGTCGACTTCTAAATAAACTTCCCCACTAGAAAAAATGTTCCATCCAATTATTTATTGCCTCACTAGATATTACTATTGGGCAAATCCACAGTTTCCATTTTGGTTTTCCTGCAAATTCATATTTCCCTAAAACTTTGTTCCAACACCTTCTTTGTGTCGTTAGGACATATGTGAGAGATTATTCTTATTTTAAAATCTGTGAATCTCCATAGTTAGTCTCTACTTAATCGCTTAAATCATAGAACAAGTTGTACTCTTCCCAAGTTTCCTGCATATCATAGGACCTTGTCTTCAAGGCCTCCCTGAACATTGTTGCACTGCCATTTTGTTCTTATAACATTATTGCAATGTTCATTTTCATTACCAAATACGCGATCTGCAAATGCTAACGTATGATCTTTCCGTAAATATGCTTCTGTATAAAAAAAATCCATCCATGCAAGACATTTTGTCAATCATAAATTTGCAGCATTTCCAATCTCAGACACACAAATTTCCACCAATCCATGGCATCGCTTGCACCGTCCATATATAACCATTTTGCATATGAAAGAGTCTTATATTTCCAGTTGTAGTAACTTTACGAATCCGCTAAATTTTGACATTCTTTCTGAATTGAGCATAAGACGTCCATTGCATCTAAATGGGCCATCTAAGTCTTATATTGTCTTTTGTAGTGATTTGAAAGTTCATGCAAAATTTGACATTTCTGTTGAATTAAGCTTAAGATGTCCATTGCATCTAAATGGTTGTGGCCATTTTCCCTTGAGCAATATGGAAAAATGTGGAATGGGTCAACATGCTTCTGCACCCAAAACCTCATGCACCCATGTAGCCTCTTTTGTTGCTCGTAGAATTGCAGCATTCCCAATGTCATAAAAAAAATTATCATCAATACATGGCATCACAATTTAGAAATATTCCATTCAAACAGAAACATTTTGGTTGTTTTTTATTGCTGCTTTGAAATGCAATGTGTTTGGTGGGAATTCCAAAGTTTTTTGGGCAAGCTCTCATACTTGTTGGAAAAATAGACCAAAATAGTTGTTGAACATACCTTTTATGTAATAAGTTACTATATCTATATCTTCTACATCTCGATATATACAATTATCTTTGGGTTTAAATACCACAATCGAGTTCAGTTTCATTACCAAATACCCGATCTACAAATGCTAACGCGTGATCTTTCCTTAAATATGCTTCTGCATAAAAATAAAAATAAAAACTCCATCCATGCAAGCCCTTTTTTCAATCATAAATTTGCAACATTTCCAATCTCAGACACACAAATTGCCATAAATCCATGGCATCGCTTGCACCAGCCATATATAACCATTTTGCATCTAAAAATAATTCTTATATTTTCTGTTGTAATAACTTTACAATTCCACCAACTTTTGACATTCTTTTTGAATTAAGCATAATATGTCCATTGCATCAAAATGGACCATATATAATCATTTTGTGTCTAAAGAGAAATCTTATGTTGTCTTTTGTAATGATTTGAAAGTTCATGCAGAATTTAACATTTCTGTTGAATTAAGCATAAGATGTCAATTGCATCTAAATCGATGTGGCCATTTTCCCTTGGGCAATATGGAAAAATGTGGAATGGGTCAAGATGCTTCTTGACCCAAAACCTCATGCATCCATGCAACCTCTTTTTTCACTCATATAATTGCAGCATTCCCAGTGTCATAAACAAAATTTGTCATCAATACATGGCATCATGATTAAAAAATATTCCAACCAAAACATAAAAAAAATTAGTTGTTTTTTATTGCTACTTTGAATTGCAATGTGTTTGGTGGGAATTCCAAAGTTTTGTTGGGAAAGATTTCATACTTGTTGGCAAAATATACCAAAATAGTTGTTGACCAAACATTTTATGTAATAGGTTAATATGTCTATATATTCTAAATCTTGATATATACAATGATCGTTGGGTTTAAATACCACAATCGAGAAAGGAAAGCTTCTATAACAAAGTATTGTTGTTCTTGACCTTAAGTTACATGTCATGTTGAAAAAAAAACAAAAATTTTAAGACATGACAAATGCCCTTTTTATTGAACTACAATATAAATTACAATGCAATATTGTATTTGTATATCCAATTTGTAGTTCTTTCCTACTTTGTAAACTTTCCTTTCTACCTATGGAGTTCAAAGCCAACACCCATTGTCTATCTTCATATATANATTAATTGCTACATTTAGTGACAACTTCAAAGTTTTGTTGCCCAAGTTGTTCATACTTGTTGTTTCCAAACAACTTCTATCGATCAGGTAAAAGTTGAAACATATGATTCATATGTCAAATAGATACATCAACCTGTCTTCATGGATTCATGTGGAGCAAATTCCTTTTTTTCTATATGGAGTTATTACAAACTATTCCATATGGTCACTTTTTAATACATTGATTGTGATAAACACAACCAAATTGTAGTCCTCTCTAATGAGAATTCCAAGAAAAGAAATTTTATAGGTTGAACAAAAGGATGAATTTATAAACCATGTAGCCCAAAAACAATTGGCATAATTGTAGTTATATAATCAAACAATTCTCCATATAATGTTGATAAATTGATTGGATCATTTCATAGAAAATTCTAGGAGTTCAAAAATAAGTGAAATCTAGATAAGCATTGGGTTTTGTCGTACATATTACAAATAAAAAAAAATTATCACATGACGATTCAACAAGGTGCTTAGCAAACTTCAACTAAAGCATAGCGCTACTTCCTCCTTGTGACAAACATACATCACATTACCAAACATTGAGACATTCGTTGAATGTTTTAACGAGGATGAATAATCCAATATTTCTTCTTTCATGAGAATTGCTCTTACATATTGGAATAAGTTGCAGTTTTTTTATAATAGGTCATCCTTGTTACTTTGGAATAGGTTCTCTATTTTTATAATACAATCTATACATATTCTCCTTGTTAAATTGAAATAGGTTCCATATTTTTATAATGCAATATAATAGTGGCAATTATTTTGGTGAGCACCATTAGTAAGTTAACACGCCTTAGATATATGCATTTCCTTTCTCTATTCTCCCCTAAAGAACGGAAAATCAATCATCAAAGCAAAGGGCGGTGCAAGAAACCCGATGAACTAAAGAGTCTGACAAGATATTTGAATTTCTCATATGATAAGCTACAATTAAGATCGAGTTCCATGTGTCAACGAAATGGCCAACCTTCTTGCATTGATGGAGAAACAATGCATTAATGGAGCATTGAGGGAGAGCATTGATTTCAATGAAGGGACATCGACGGTGTGTTCTTCATCGACTCGAGCAGTGGTGAAAAAACAAGCGACCAGAGTGACCCCACAAACCCTTAGTGTAAACACAAGCCACTTTAAACAATACCAATATTGAAATCCCTCGGTGTGAAACCTTCGCAAAACCCTCAACATGAAACATTCACCCCGTTTTTCTCTTCCCTAGCTCCAATATAGCCATCTCGTTTAAGTACAATAGACAATAATATGTATAAGGGTTTATGTCACATTTAACATTAGCAACAAACAAATCATTACCATATAGCCATGCTTGGACATATACAAATAATTAAAATTTTCTAAAGAAGAGTTAACAATATTAATTTTTTGCATATAAAAGCTATCTAAGCTCTTACAACAAGCCTTCTCTTCCCTGACTATACCTTTCATCCAATGAGTTACTATGTTTATATATTATAGATCTCAAGATAGACAATGATCCTTGGGTTTCAAAGCCACAACTAGAAAAGAAATTTTGTAGAACAAAGTTTTCATTTTTTTAACCATGCCATTGATGGATGGGTTATTTGGGAAAAAAAATATTTCCCAAGGAAATATAAAGTACATTTTTTGCAGAACTACGTTATACATCACAATGCAAATATTTATTTGCACATATGATTTGTAGTTATTTCTTTCTATGTATAAACTTTCCTTTATATTTGTGGATTTCAAAGCCAATGACCATTGTCTATCTTCATATCTATACTATATATAGACATCTCTTTGTTGCCTTGTCTTTCCCTCCATTTATGTACTTTACAAGGATGATTCCATATACTATAATGCAAATGTATTTTAATCTTATTTAATTTATTGTCAATGTTTGTCCATCCTTAAACATCTTGGATATTATACATATGTGTTTTAGATATGAAGATATACAATATATATTAACAATTTTTTACCATCACATCATATTCTTTTTTCAATATTGTGGTCTTCTTTATATGGCTATACAAATACGTTATTAGTGTCACAAATTATAATACAAATTCTATTTACCTTAAATATTGAAATAGAAAAAGAAAAAAAAATGACAACACTTATATGTGTTAACTAATTACCCCTCATGGCCTCTATATCATTTGCAGTTTTACAAAAAAAATTCAGGCCCAATTTCACTCCACTGAAAATAACAACCTTCACCTTATGGAGACTATGTTGACTAAATATGTTGTTTCACTCTTTCTTAATGGCTCTATCAACCTCTTCCCACTCATGCAAGTTTTGTCGTTAAACCAAGTGAACTCGCTCAACTCATCAACTGTTCACTTTCGGATTTCTATCTCAGATGGACTTCACAAGCATGAGACATTGCTTCCAATTATATATAATAGTAATGTAGAAGATGGGAAATTGAGAGAAGGAACTATTATCAAAGTCACCAAATGTACATGCAACTTTGTACATAATGTAACGTATGGTTCATTTCCTCCTTACTTTTTTTCCACCCAATGGATTCTACACCCTTGGTGCATCAAATGTATTTTTTTCCCCTTCTTTTTTAACATACTTCTTGTTACCAGGACTATCACATTGCTTGCGCTTGAGTTTTTCATAGTGGATGCACTGATTATTAGAGATCCTCCATCTTACCACTTTTCTATAGAAGTTCCCCTGCAAAGAATTTCCTCTCTTCAAGAGATTAACTTTCTTGAAACCTACACCCCTTCTCTTGTGAACCCTACCTCGATAAATTCAAACTCTAAGCTTATCACATCTACTATCCCATTCACATCACTTACCTCTTCTAACAAACTTTGGAGCATTCAATATTGAGGCATTTCCAATACAAGCATTCATGAATACTACAATCAAAGAGTCCCTAGGAAAGTGTTTGGCTTTGGCCTTGTTAATGCTTAACACGATGAAAGACGTGTCTCTGCATTCAATGAATTGGCAATTTCATTGTACGACCAATTACAAATTGGTATGGTCTACATATTCTTGAATGGCACAATCAAAGCATCCAATCCAACATACAACCACTTGAAAATCCATCACGATGTTTTCCTAGGTTTCTCCTCAATCATACAACCATTCTTAGAGGAATGCGCCTTGATACATTTACATTTCTTTCACTTTAAATCTATTCGGGACATCCAAACTATACCTGTCAATTCCATGGTTGACCTTCTTGGACTTGTAATTTTTGTTTCACCTGCATCAACTATACGAAAAATAGATGGTTCAGATACTGTCTGCCGTATAATTAGACTCTGAGACATGTCAGTATACAGCATTGACATAACACTTTTGGGAGAGCACTACCAAATTGAGGGAGATCAACTTGTTAACCTTCAAGGTTTAAACACTCCTCCAGCTTTAGCAATTGAAGACGGTAATGTTATAGAATTTAATGGGAAAACTGTTGGAACTATCTTCAACACAACTCTTTTTATAAACCCAAGTATTGAAGAAACTGTCCTTTTGTAAACATGGTTTCATAACAATGGATTTCATTTATCCTCACCATCTTTGAGTCGAAAAATAAATTCCTCTATTTTTTCCCCATGCAAACGAATCACCATCAATGAGCTAAAAACTCTCAATCCCTATGAAAATATAGTTTGGTATTCATTTGTTGCAACAATCACAAATGTAACATGGACGAATTTCATTTCCTTGCATGCCCTCTTTTTGTTGACGGCATACAACGCATGAAAAAAATCTCCCATAAAGTTGGAAACGTTTTCCATTGTGCTAAATGTGATGGGGAGTTTCTTGAATGTGACCACCTCTACATATTAAATTTTGACTTGGAGGATGTGTCTGGACACCTTTATGGTGGCATAGCTTTTGATGATGCTGCAAACCAACTCATGGGTGTTTCTGCAAAAGACCTATGTGTCCTCTCAACTAAAGCAACATCCCTTGTTGAAATAGCCTACAATATCTGCAACAGACAATTCCTTTTCACCCTTTTAGTTAGAAGATAGATCTTTTGTGTAACTACATGCCTAAAGGTTGTAATTGTGATGGTTGAATATTTTTCATCGACAACTTGACTTGCTTCTCTTCCTTCCTAAAACCTATTCTATTGTTTTCCCTAAACATCCATTTGCATAAATGCTTTCAACTCCATACTCATGCATTCATTAGCTTTTGTGATGATTCACTCGACTCTCAAATTTATCCTTACTTCATGTTTCAACATATAAGCCTTATTTTTTTACCCCATCAATAGTTTTCCCTGTCATCATTTCTAACTTGCTTTGTCATACTTTCAATGTGCAAACTATTATTTAACATTTGAAGTTATATGCTATATGTAACCTATGTGGTGACTTTTGAATACAATACTAATTTACTATCATGTTTGTTTATAAAATAACTTCCCTATATCTGCTCTTTCTTAGAACAACTTGTCATACTTTTGTACAAATCATTTATTACATTTAGTATATTTTTTGTTTCAACAATGCTTATTTTCCATGGCCGCTTAATTTTATTGCCTTACATACTTATTGTTTCGTACATGCTTTCTCATATTAAAGTTTGTTCTTTTATATTCTTGCTTTCTTACACTTAGCAAATTAGAAATTTTAAATTATATGTTTTCCTTAAATATTACTTGTTACCTTCATGGATGCTTTTGAATATGCAATTACTTTACGTTTATGTTAACTCTTACTTTTATATCCATATACTTTCCAATTGATATATATATACAAAATGTGCCCCTTCCACTAATAACACCTTCTAGGTTTGTAACAATTTGACACTTTTTGTGTCACGCATGATCCCCAACCATGAAAATGAACAAGCCAATGCACAAAGAAGACTTGTATATGCATAGAACAAAAATAAAAACAGTAAGAAACAACATCTTCTTTATAGAGTTGTTCATCAATCTATGCATATCCCTTCTGCATTTTATTTTGGCCAACCTTCCATCACACCATCCCTTCCATCCCCCATTCAAAATCCATCCAACACCCCCCTTAATGTTGCACATCAATGTTTTCGTACAAAATTGGACCAACTATCTCGCATCAATGTATGTTTGATATGCAGTGAATATTACCCTGGAATTTCAACAAAAAAATTCCATGGTGCATATGCATGCTATCGTTGTATTTTAGAAAGAAATGGACATCATTTTTCTGTGGAAAACAATGTGGACCTTGGAATACAACCACATGTCCTTGCAATACTTACACAAGTTGAAGAAATGCTCATTTATTGTGCCAACCCAATCCTGCAAGTCGTGCATGCCTGTGGTGGTCAATATAAATATTATGGTCATACTATTTGCTTCCCCCAAGACATTTCCAATATTTCCATATCCCTCCCCCACTTAATAGTATACCTTGGCATCCTTGTTGTTCGCAAATGCAACCCTACAAACAAACTGTATGAATTATTTATTATCCGATCACGTGTTCTTGTTGCTCTTGAATACAAAATGGGAAACAATCCCTATTACAAGGATGTTCGAGTTAACCCAGTTGCATTATCTTCTTTTACTCTTCATTCAACAGACATTTCCCTGTTTCTTATCCATGTCAATCCCCATGACACACCATTTCATGAACATACCTCACCTTCTACTATGCAAGTACCAAATTCGCTTGAACCCTATGAATTACAATCCTCCTCCTTTATTTCAACACAAACAAATTCTATAAGTGAGGTTGAGGAAATTAGATGTTTCTTGCACATACTAGATGGCCCACTCTCACCTTCCATTGATTGGACCCCTATAGGCATTTCTCCTATTAATGAGTACTACAGAGAAGGACTTTTTTCAATGGCCTTTCCAACCTTGTTTCCCACAAGTGTTGCAATGCTTAAAACCACGCATTCATTAAGTTGAGATGCATGAGTATGCACTTCACCTCATCTACTACCATGGAAACAAATTTGACCAACACCCACGTTTTCACTACTACATATACAACCTCATTATGTGACATCATAGTCATGTTAATGCTTCTGTTTTTGTCAAATGTAACCTTGAAGATACACTCCCCCCCCCCACACAATACCTGAGCTTTTCAATCAATTGCAAGACTTTCTTGATGACAAGGTCACTGAAAGGGTCATGCACTTTGGGTCCATATTGTGTGGGACACGTTCATATTGGAACAAAATCAGAGCTAAACTCACTAATATGATCTCTCAACAAGGTACGCCAACCTTCTTCTTCACCCTTAGCGCAGTTGATACAAAATGGTCAGATTCACATGCTCTGATGCCTACGCATCCTCCCGCCACTTCAAATCAATGCCATCAATGGAAGATTCACAACATAATATCTAACCCACATATTGCATCACAATACATGCACAATAAATTCAAAATATTCTTTGAAGAGATGATTCAAAGAGGGATTCATATAACTGACTCTTGGTGCAGATCTTTTACTACCTCTTTCTTATTATCCTTCTCTTCATGTTCGTCACTTGAAAAGTTTCCTTTATAACATATTTATTTTGACTCCCATGAAGGTATGAATGGAAACATAGGGGATCCACACACATTCATGGTTTCATATGGTTGGAAAATGCACCAAATATGGACACATTGGACTAGGGAGATGTTGTTGCACTTGAAGCTGCAAAACATTACATTGAAAACTTTGTTGCAACCTGGAAAACTCATGCCATTCATTTGCAAACCCCTGGGTTCCATCAATCTACTGTAAATTATCCATGCACTCTTGGATCCCCATCCATACTTGCATCAAACCACTTGGTTGACTATGAAGAACTTGTAAATTGTGTTTAAAGACACACAAAATTTTCAGAATCTATTTGCCTTCGTTAAAAAGGAACATCTCTTAAATGTCATCATGGTTTCCCATTTGACTTACAAGCTACATCTTCCTTGTTCATTGATGCAAATGGACATAAAACCTACAATCCTGCAAGAAATTATTTCCTTCTAAATATTCACAACTCAACCATGCTTTCAATATGGAGGGCTAACGTTGATTACCAACCTGTTCTTTCTAGGAATGTTGTCCTCAAATACATTTCAAAGTATGAATCAAAAGAAGAGCCAAAGTCAGAAAGATACCATGTTATGCTATCTCGACTTGAACATGAAACACCAATTGACAAGTCGGCTCTTCATCCATTCAGGTGATTTCTTACACAAACAGTTGTAGAATGAGACATTAGCACACAAGAGACTTTTCACATGCTCCAAAAACTCCCTCTTTCCTTTACAGTGGCTCATTTTTTTCCTTGAATGTGAGCCAAATTGTTTCCCGGCATACTTTTAATGACCCAAATAACACCCCTCCAACCCTCCCCTTCATTTTCACATACATGAAAATACCCCCCGCCCTTGAACATCTAAATCTTCTTGAAGTTGCTCATTCTTGGTATTTGTCACCTCGTAGGAAAAAATATCCATGGAAACCAAATTCGCGTCCCAATATTGTTTGAGTCTTCTCGCATTTCACTTTTATTCTTCCTTTTGATTCTTTGCTTTTTGTACCATTTTGTTGGAGCCAACTTCTTTTATATAAACCTTTTTGCACCCTCCCCGATGATATTGGAACCATAATTTTTGAAATTACTTCTCATCGAAATCACATTAAAGACACATACATTGTATGGCATGTTGAACGGGTACCAGAAGATCCCTCTACACCTCCATCTGATGATTTCATCTCTGATCCAATTCCCTTTCCCTTGCCCCTTGCCATAGTTGAATGGGAACTTATTTATCAAATCCACCCTTGCAACGACATCCATATTGATGACCTTGAAATGGATAGAAAACATGATTTTGAAAAAAATCACAATTGAACACATAACAATATCCCTTCACGTTTGTATGAAACAACCATATCATTCATTGACTTCAATCGCTTATCCACCCAACTACAGGAATACACCTCTTCGCCACCCAATTCACCCAATTCCTTGTCTCCCACACAACACATAACCTTTGACCTTGTGCTTTCCACTTTGGAAACACCACAACTCCCACCCCACTCAAAATAGTCATTCAATAAACTATAGGAACAGGGAAGTCATACCTAATTTCTTGCCTAAAATCTGCACTCCAAAATGCCTTTGGACACAATGTCTCCCCCTTGCTTGTATTAGATCCAACTGGTGTTGTTTCCTTTAACATACATGCACTTACAATACATTCTTCTTTTTTAATACCCATTGCTGAAATGCACCCTCTTGAAGTCCAATCCCTTTCAAACCTTTAAGAAGCCTCTCCTCCATATTTGATACATTCTCATTAATGAAATGAGCTTTATTGGTCCAAATTTGTTAACTCACATTGATGCATGTTTACGTGAAGCTTTCCCTTCCCAATGCATAGTCCCCTTTGGTGGTTGTTCCATGATCTTTCTTGGTGACTTTGGCCAATTTCTTTCTATAAAGGACATCCCCATGTGTGCAGGCTCGTCACATGGCAATTCTCTTTGGCGTGCATTCGACACTTTTGTCACGCTCTCAACCGTATTTCTCCAACAACGAGATAGCGCTTCTTAAATTGTCTTTCTCCAACTCTTATTGAACCTTCGAAATCCAACATAAACTCTTGAATATTGGGCACTCCTCATGACAAGAACAACCTAATCCCTTTCACATGCAGAGAACGGTTCATTTGAACATTCCACCCACTTGTATGCCACTAATATCTATGTTGTGTTGCACAACAAACACTTGTTAAAACACCTTAACATACCAATTGTGCATTTCTTTGTAGAACAAAAGAATCAACATGTCCATCAATCCATAGATGATGAAAAGTTGCCCTTCAAGGTCCTTCTTTCTATTGGTCAATAGGTGATGTTAAATCCTAACTTATGGGTTGGAGGAGGCCTTGTTAACAGATCGCTTGGAAAAATCATTTCCATTGTCTACAACTCCAATAATCAACCCCCTACCTTGCCATCCTTTGTTATTATTGAATTTCTCCACTACAAAGGACCCCCATGGGATGCTTCTAATCCTAATTATGTTCCCATCTCTCCCATAACAAGAGGCTCACATAGGAAACTACCACTTCGTATGGCGTGGGGTTTAACAATATATAAAGCACAAGGCATGACCCTACAAAATGCAACAATAGATATTGGAAACATTGGCAGACATGGCCTTACATTCACTAAAATATCAAGAGTTAAATCTCTTTTAGACCTTCGCATATCTCCATTTTTATCTTTTTATAGATACTCTAGAATGCAAGAGAGTCCCTACGTCAAACGTAGGAAACAAGAGGAATCATTACTTTCTTCAAAGTCTTTACAAACACATTTTGCTTAAAGATTGCATTTCTTTGCTCTAAGCATATACTATCAGTTTTCTCTAGACATGTACTTGCCATCAACACAGTTTTTTATATTGTTCACACTTCTATTGTTCCCATATTGAATGTATTGCTACAATACAATGTATTGATACACTTTGTTTGTTGCTTAATGGTACGTCATGCGCTGACAGGTTGGGTGATCGATCTAACAGGCCAGGTGATCGATCTTTCAATAGTTGGAATATGGCAAGCATTTTGATATTCAATTTTAAAGGTTTCATGGTCCGATAAGCACACAGCTAGATTGAAATCCCCATATCATGTGAGTTTGTTTTGATGCACGACTGATGCAATTCTATGATTGATAAAAGAGGTTGTATGAAGGTTGAGAAAATATATTTGCACGGCTCATGTCAACTTTTGCATACAATGTATTTGCTATGAAAATGAACATTGCAGGTGAGTTGATTGAACACAATTTTAAGTGCAATGATGTTTAGGGAAACCTTCAAGAAAGGATGAGTGCATATTGTCCTGTTCTTTAGGGGGGTGGATAGAGACTTACTATGGAGATTCATGGATTCCCAAACAAGATTAATAACTCCCATATATCCTAATTATGAAGACCATTTTTTGAACAAATTTATGAAGAAGAATGACAAGATTAATTACTCTGATATGTCATCATTACGCACACCATGTTTGAATGAGAAGAAGTATGGATTTGCAGTCAAAGTAGCGTAGCTAAATGTGGATCTTCCATAAGCTAAGTCTTTGACGAGTGAATAAACATTTAGAAGGTACAATTGTTTAAATGAGAAAGTGTCTTCAGAAGAAGACATCTACTCCAAAGAAAGCCAATAAAGACCCAACAAATGGAGGTTACAAAGAAGAATGTATAAATTTTCCTCCTGGTACTTCCTTCGTGTCTGTTAATACCTTATAGTCATTACCACTGCATTTTTTAAGTCTCGTTTTGCCTCGCACTTCTATTTTATTGTGTTTGGAGCCTCGCCTTGTTTAAATAGAAATGGTGTAAACTGTCTTTCTCCCTTTTATTGTCTTGATTAAATTTTTCCTCTTGTCTCTTGGTTGTTGTACCAATTCTTTTATCTATCTAATCCTAGCATGGATCTTTTCCTATCTCTCTCCCTCTCAAGTATGTACAGAACCTTGTGTAAGGATCGATTTTGCTTCATTTGTTAATTTTCCTAAGAGGCATAGAATGTTGTGAAAACTTACTTTCTGAATGTATGGAAACTCTCAATTCACCAAGCAATTTATCATATTTTTATTTGAAATCCACAAAGTTGAATGAGATGAAAATTATCTTTTACTTTATCATATCTACACTTTTCTACTGTACTTTTCTGTTTTTAGCACTATTCTTGTAAAACAATTTTTTTTTCTTATCTACTTAAAACCCTTTTTAAACATGTTGCCTTAGAATAAAAATCAAAACGAATATCTAATTGTCAAAAAAAATGGAACTTCTGATTGTTTTAAAACAAGTCTAGATGTTCTCAATCATGATTGAAAGCAATATTTATTTGGCCTTATGGGAATTTCCCAAAAGTTGAGAGCTCATCATGTTAGCACTAGTTATTTTTGGTGGTTTGGTGGTTCTGACGCTTCTTTCATTGGAAATTTGGCAGCTCCATGTTTGTTCGCTTGGTCATTTTTCAAGGTTTCCTATGTTTTGCAAAGAAGAATGGCCTTGAATACTTTTTGAGCACAAAGAAATAATTTTTTTATTGTTGGTGATCTAAAACTGGGTTATTTTATTAAATTTATGGGCCAATGATTTATTGTTGAAAAATATAAAGGTGGCTTAAAGTTTAAATTATAAAGGAAGGAGTTTATATTTTTATAAAGGAAGGAGTTTATATTTTTATACATACAAGATTTTGTAATCTATTGTTGAAAAATATAAAGGTGGCTTAAAGTTTAAATTATAAAGGAAAGAGTTTATATTTTTATAAAGGAAGGAGTTTATATTTTTATACAGACAAGATTTTGTTTTATAAAAATATTAACAAAAAACCTTTATAAAAATTATTGGCTGAAGGCCAACATCCAAGCACCAAGTCGTATGTGGTCCACCACATCAACACACATCATCAAAGTCTAAGCGCCAAGCACACAACAAATACTACATCATGTTATTCCTTGATATAGTTTGGACTTTCTTGCGCATATAAACAAATGAAAGGTGAATCATTTGGTACATGTGGGATATTTTTCCCATTACAAAAATACAAAAAAAAACACAATGTGAATTCCCAGATGTAGTGAATAACGTTTTGTGAGATTAACATGGATAAGGATGGCCATATGGATTATGGGGGGTTTACATACAGACCTGGCACTATTCACGAGGGAGAATGAATTGTTATCTGAAAATGGTGAAGGTTGGGTTTCAGGAAAAAGAGTGTGACAGCTCTATCCTTCAATGATGAATGCTTCAAGGGTGGGAGCCTCTTGTTTATGTGCTAGCCCCACATGTTGAGTGATAGCATCAAATGACTCGTTGGTTAGCCATATTGATTATGATCTAGTCAATTGTTTGTTTAAATGATGTCAATTATTTATTGTTCTAAGGTGGATCCTTGGTCAATTCCTCCATGTTTTTACGGCTATGAGTGTGTACCATCAAACCACTTATGACCAAAAAAGGATTAACACCATCTTATCTCAAACTGACCAGGAAATAAACAGGATTCTTTTGAGACGTATCATCAATTATGGTAATGGAGGGTCCACCCAAAAAGAGTTGTGAGAGATATATACCAACAAAATCAACATGATGCAAGGAAACTTTTGAAATATGTCTCCCACAAGGATTTTGGTGAATCCCATACTCCCTTCTGGATGGAAAGATGTAGGATTTTCATTAGTTATTCATAGATATTAGTGTTAAGCATTGACATAATGCCCAAATTCCTATTGGATGCAAAGATGTAGGTATTTCACTAATTGGAAACAAGGGTTAGGATTTACATGGTCCTAAGGCTGTGGAATTTTAGTTGTTATAGCTCTCTGATACACTTGTGAGGTTCAACAATAGTACTTGACCCAATCTCGCAAGGTGTTAACTAAGGAGGGTTAATCCTCCCCTTAGTTGTACCTGAATACCCAAGTACAAGAGAGTGATCTTCCTAAGTGTTGTCTTTGATGCCACTATAGAAATAAGATGGACGATAGGATTATCTAAATCTACTTCTAGGTTGCCTAAGTGACTTTCAATATACCCATATGCTGCATGGAAGTGAGATTCCATCTACAAGTGGTATATTATGTAGTACTACCCGAAGGGGTACAAAAAAAGGTTGTTGTTGTCACACATATAGTAGCTAGGATACTTTCGTTCTTGAGTAGTACTGAATCATTTCTTTGAGCCAGTCCTTTACTATGAGATTAGCATATGATGAGCCACTAGTTGATGCTCTACCACTTTCAACAGATCCAGAGTGTTCAGATTGACCAGCTCTATTCCATGACTGAGCCTCGTGACCCCATATTCGATGACTGAGTTAGCCATTCTTTCATGACTTAGAACAGAGATTATTACAGTTCCCATGATATGTACCAACAGCATTTTTTTTCAGTGATCCTCATATTTGTTTCAGATCAAGTGCAGGTATATGACTCAGGTGATATTACGGTTTTGTGCATATGGATTTTGATGTTGCTCTATTGTCTATTTTATCAATGAGACTTAGTTGATACTGGTTGTATATTGGTGATACTTTATTTTGGTTTTACTTGGAATCTACAGTATAAATGATCTAGCTGTTATGTCCAAGAGATTCATCTATATACTCATTGGCCTATATACTCATTGGCCTTTCCCTACCTCTAGTTTGGATTTGGTCATTTCCCTTTACGGAAACATCTTGCTAGTCTTGGCACCATCTTAATTGTCTTTGTCCATCCGTTGCTTTCCCTTGTTATTGATTAACCTTGACTTGTGACTTGACTAGTGGCCTCTAGGATTTCCCCCACCTTCACCTCTATGTTGAAATAGGTCTCCATGTATATATTGTTTGAGTACACAGGGTACTCCCAAAAGACCGAACACTTTCAGAAACCGCTTCACACAAATAGATCACAGATCAACACACCGATGTTTGTCATGTGGTTAAAACCCTCGAGAGGGAAACAGTCCACGGCCCCAGCCAAATAGCTACTTTGAGCAATTTATTATACAAAAGAAAGAAAGTTACATGAGCTTCTCATAATCGATCAACTAGCCAAGGACCCTCTATGCTCTTTAAATAGAGATCATAGACCAATCGGGTGTTAAGCCACAGATCAATGGTAGGTATGATCTAAGAGAAGTTGAACCATCGGATCACTCTATGTCTAGAACATATCATGACCATCGGATTAGAATATTTACAAATGCATACTAAAGAAACACACTTTTACCTAACGGATATATTACACAAGTTGATCTTAACTAACTCTTAAGTGTTAAAATATCCTAACACCCCCCCTTAAGAACAACTTGGGATAGGATTGAAGGATTTACAAAAGTGACACTATTAGGAGAAGGAAGGAGGCATTAGAGCCTATCCCTCCTTAAGGACAAATTCCTGAACTCCTAACATAGACCGAAGTTTAGAAAACTTCGCTTCTGTAAGAGACTTGGTGAAGATGTCTGCAACTTGATCATCTGTAGGGCAATAGAGCACTTCAATAACACGATCATGAACAAGATTTGATGAAGTGCATGTGTAGCTCAATGTGTTTGCTACACTGATGTAGAACTGGATCTTTGGCAAGCTTGATGGCACTTTGATTGTCACACCAAAGTGGAGTAGGCTTCTGCTGCTTGAATCCAAACTCTGAAAGGATCTGTCGAAGCCATAAAGCTTCCTGACTGGCATTAACTGCAGCTCGATATTCTGCTTTTGCTAAAGAAAGAGCAAGAGCTTTTTGTTTCTTACAAGCCCAAGTGACAGGTCCAGATCCCAAACTGAAAACATAACCTGCAGTAGACTTTCGATCATCAGGATCACCAGCCTAATTTGAATCAGTGAAACCAACCAACAAAGGTTTCCCCCCTGTACTGTAATGAATCCCAAACTGAATTGTACCTTGAATATATTGAAGTATTCTTTTTGTTGCTTTCCAGTGACTTTCATGAGGAGTTTGCATATAACGGGCAACACGACCAATGGCAAATGAAAGGTCAGGATGGGAATGAGTCAAGTATAAAAGACTACCAACAAGCTGACGATACAAGGTGGCATCTACTTCAGGGGAAGTACAAGTGGCAGAAAGTATGAATCCAGACTGGAAGGGAGAAGGGGCTAGTTTACAATCTTCCATGTGGAAGCGACGAAGAAGGTCACAAGCATACTTAGACTGGGAAAGAAAGATTCCTTCTT
>LPNX010213291.1:74122-228919 GCA_001517045.1 Pseudotsuga menziesii
GTAGACCCATTTACATCTGACAAGTTTTCATCCTTTTGGAAGAGGAACAAGATCCCAAGTATCGTTCGCCATTAAGGAACAGTATTCTTCATCCATAGTTGTATCCCAATATGGATTTCCTGAAGCTTCTGCAAAAGTTTCTGGATCATGATTCTCGGAAACTTGAGCCAAAAGAGAAGAGGCTCGCTAAAACTGAGAATGTGTTCGACGTTGATCTCTAGGATCACCGGCAAGATCACCAGTTGCTTCACATGTTGAACGGACCCATCGAGGAAGAATTGGTGCTGGTGCAATTGGAGGAACATGAGCAGGCAAAGGTGTATTTTCATCCTCACTATCATCATTAGAAACTGGAGTTGGAAACCTATCAAGGAAGCTGGAAGAAGAATAAGAAGAAGAAGAAGGCACAATCGCTGAATCAGGCTCGCAGGCCAAAGATGGCACACCCGCCAAGTTAGGCTCGCAGGCCAAGATATTTCATCAAATTTAACATCTCTTCTAATGATTATATCATGAGAATGTGGCTGAAGAAGTCTATAACCTTTTACATCTTCAGAATATCCAACAAATATGCATTTTTCACTTTTAGGCTGCAATGCTTTCCATTTTTCATCCGGAATGTGAGCCAATGCTTCACAACCAAACACACGAAAGTGACTTACATCTGGTTTAATTTTACTTCATGCTTATTCCAGTGTTATACCTTGTAAAACTTTAGTGGGTGTGCGATTAACTATGTAATTTGCATAGTTTATGGCCTTGGCCCAATATTGAAAACTTAGTCCCTTAGATTGGATCATACAATTAGCGATTTCTTTTAAAGTGCGGTTCTTTCGTTTAGCTACACCATTTTGCTGTGGTGTATATGGAACAGTGTGTTGTTGTTGGATTCCTTGTTCAATGCAAAAAGTAGTGAACTTGTTGTTAACATATTCTCCTCCATTGTCAGATCTTAACTTAATAATTTGATGAGCAGATTGTTTTTCAACAAGGGCTTTGTAGGCCACGAACATGTTAAATACTTCGCTCTTAAGTTTTAAGAAGTAAACCCAAGTGCGTCTGGAGTAGTTATCAATGAAAGTTAAGAAATATTTGAAACCAGAAAAGGAAGCAGATGGAAGAGGGCCACACAAGTCACTATGCACAAGCTCCAAGGGAACCGAGGCATGCCAAGAGGCACGTTTGTTAAAACTGTCCCGATGATGTTTTTCGAGTACACAACCGGAACAAACACCATCCTTGCAAGATACCAGCAGAAAACCAGTCACCATATTGTCTTTACATAGCTGTTGCAATGAGCGATAATTTAAGTGACCAAATTGCTCATGCCAAAGTTTGCTCAAGTTATCACTGTGAGCAACAAAAACTGAAGGAAAAGGTGATGACCCAAAGTTGTGAAATTTGTACAACTTGGTAATATCATCAACAATTCCAGTAGCAAGGATATTTTGAGGATTTTTAAAATCCTTGATTACAACTTGGTGAGGTGTAAACGTCACAGTTTTACCTTCACCTAAATGAGTAATTTGATAGACTGATAACAAATTGCAGGAAATTTTTGGAACACATAGTACATCACTGAAATGACCATTTTCTACTGGAACGATTCCAGATCCTACAACACTTAGAGATCAATCATCACCAATAAATATTTGTTTGGTGTTACATTCATGCATAGTAGAAAACATGGCTTTATCCTTAGCCATATGATAATATGCTCCAGAATCAATGAGCCATTCAATTGAAGTAGAAGAAGAAGATGCAGTATAAGAGTAACCAAAAGCACAAAATGCATGTCCATGAGAGTTATATTTTGAAGACAAATCTAGGTTGATGTGGTGCTTCTTCATTGTTGCTTCCAAGGCTACCATCTTCTTAAAACACTTAGATTCATCATGATTATCTTTCCCACAAAAATTTCAATGACGATCATTCTTCTTTCCTTTTTTCTTTGATCCTTTGTCATTTTTTAAAGAAGGAGCTGACTGAGAGGGTTTGGGACCCTTGTTGTTTTGCTTATTATTGCGAAAATTATGTTTCTTGGGAGGCTTGGACTTTTCTTTCTGTTGGGACAATAAGGCTTTCCCAGATGTATCTACATTGTTAATTATTCCAAGATGAATGAACTTATCTTGCTCTCTAATTAAGGAATCACAAAAGGATTCAAGGCTAGGCTCTTGATAGCTAGTTGCAGTCAAGGATTCTTTCATGGAGTAGAATGTAGATACAAAAACAGAATATGCAAGTCCAAGTTTGGATAGAATATGATAAATACATTGTTTGTCTTCTTTCTTAATCTTGCATTCTGCACATAAGAGTCTAAGAGTTTTATACTTAGATAAATAGTCTTGAATGCATGAAAAATCATTTGGATTCAAGGAAATCAACTCATTCTCGAGTTGATGACCCTGAATTTCATTGTGTTTACCAAACACAGATTTCAACTTTTCCCAAGCTTTATCAGGATCATCAATGTCAGATATGTGGAATCGCAAATCAATAGAGATTGTCATCCCAATCAATCCACGAGATTCATCACATCTATTTGCCCATTTAATTTTCTTATCAGCATCAGTGGGTTCCGTTTCTTTCCCTGAGGTTATCCTAAAAAGTCTCATACTTCGTAGAACATCTTCCATACGAGATTTCCATGAGAAATAGTTAGAAATTGTAAGTATAATATCACAAGGGGCGGCCATACTATAAAATAATGGTTGAAAGAATAGAAAATAACTATCTAGATGCAAAGAGCTCGAAAAAATATGCGGTTTGAAAAAAAACGGCACTTAAAACAGATTCTGGATGATGAAGTTATGCTTGATCAAAGAAAATGTTGAAGATGTCCCCAATAGTGACGTGGCAGATATTAACTTGACCAACTAAAAAAAGAAGCCCCCTCTTCCCAAAATCAACCTTTGACAATCACTTTTACAATAAAGTTGCTTTGAAGTGAATCACTTTTGTAGAATAAGTGATGTTCACTTTTACAATAATGTGACTTTCAAATAGTGCGGCAATAAATTAAAAGACTTAAGTGACTCATTTTTATTTTATTTTATTTATGTAAGATGCACTTTTACAACAAGGTAACTTGAAAATAGAAATTGCATGCACTAAAAAGTAGCTTGATAAGACTTGAACTCAAGACTTATCAAGGTGTAAAGCAACTTTGGACCAAGTGAGCTAAGTTTAAAAGGTACGTAAAAATATGGAAAGAGGAAGGGGGCTTTTTTTCTTTTTTACTCTTCTCTCTCGTTTTACATGCTTGCTTTCTTTTCCTGCAAATCACAAAAAAATGAAAAACAAAAACAAAAAAATACTTTTTTCCACACAATGAGGTTAGATCTTGGTTAGCTTACTCGGAAAGTCTACGTTTTCAAGTTTTCTCGTTGTTTCTGATTTGTCGTGATCGCACAAGGTGCATGGCAAAGAGCATACGTAGCCAAAAAGATAAAAAAAAATTCCCTTACTGTTTTTGATTCGCCGCGATCGTGCAAGGTGCACGGCAAAGAGCATACACAGTCAAGAAAAACAACAGTTTGAGACTAAAACATAAAAGATTTAATAATAAACTAATAAAATATGAGAGATTTTAAAAAAGCAAATCCGTCACTGTAACATTATACCTTCAGATTTGTCGAAATGGGTGTTTCTGGAGCAAACGGAAACGGTTTTCGGTAAAATGAAAACTATTTTCCAATGGAAACGACACTCTGGATGCAATGGAACAGCTTCCATAGGCCACAAATGCACAAAAAATCCAGAACCAGAAACCCTTTCAAAGTTTCGGCAATACCGGTTCCAGATCTTAATCAAAACCGAAAGCGGCTCTTCATAAAAGCTCTGATACCATGTTCGGGTACACAGGGTACTCCCAAAAGACCAAACACCTTTAGAAACTGCTTCACACAAATAGATCCAATATCAACACACATATGTTCATCACGTGGTTAAAACCCTCGAGAGGGAAACAGTCCACGGCCCCAGCCAAATAGCTACTTGGAGCAATTTATTATGCAAAAGAAAGAAAGTTACATGAGCTTCTCATAATTGATCAACTAGCCAAGGACCCTCTATGCTCTTTAAATAGAGATCATAGACCAATCGGGTGTTAAGCCACGGATCAATGGTAGGTATGATCTAAAAGAAATTGAACCGTCGGATCACTCTATGTCTAGAACATATCGTGACTGTCGAATTAGAATATTTACAAATACATACTAAAGAAACACACTTTTACTTAACGAATATATTACACAAGTTGATCTTAACTAACTCCTAAGTGTCTAAATATCCTAACATATATTGTGTCTCGGTGTTGGTTTATGTGATGCTTGTCACAGGGATGGTCTACCTCTAGGTATTGAACACAAGTAGTCTTACCAAATAAATTGTCTTGAGACACCAAGGCATCGAAGCTTAAATTTATTCTAAATGAATGCCCTTCCAACAAAACAAAAGTGTCTTTAGACACTACTGCAAATAAAATCAAAACTAGCCATCTTCCAAGAGATTAGCACTCATATATTGTATGGTGTAAGGAACAATTTCCCCCACAGGGTATCAGGGTTAGGCAAACACATCAAGGCTAAGCCTTAGCCATTTTATGTTTCCCAGAAGGCTTTCCAGAGCACCTGCTCTTATAGGTTGGCAAGTTAATAAAAATAAATATTTTCAACTAAAGTTGATGGATAGAGGATGAGCACTCATTCTTTGTATGATGTATGACTCATTTTCCCCCACAAGGAAACAGGGTGAGAGTGGCCCCCGAAGTTCATGTATTTGTCACTTTTTGGGAGCCCATAAAGCTTACTAGGGCACCTACCTCTAGAGGTTAACTAGTGGATATTACTGTACAAATAAATAACGAAAAAAAGTTGCTTGTCTATAGTCTAGTGGAGCCTTCTCATCATTCCACCAACTTGTGAGACATTGACATTCCCTATTGTTCACCTATTCCAACTTGTGTGTTATGTGGATTCCCTTGTCCTTTAGCCTAGATTCTTACAGTGTCGAGTGTCAAATCATTCCCTTGGCCTTACCTGGTTTCATTCACCTTCACCCACCCTTGACTAGCAAAATAGCTAAATATATAAATGAGTATATACTTAAGGTTCTTGTTTAAAGCAGCTGATCATTTTGATTTGGATTGTGTGTGTGTGTGTGTGTGTGTGTGTGTGTGTGTGTGTGTACATATACATACATACATACATACATACATACATACATATATATATATATATATTGTACGTATACTCGTCAATAGAAGTTATTTGTACTTGAGTCTCACTATTAGTATAGATAATTGAGCATGCATGTCCATTTTGTACATTGCAGTGTCAGAGTTTAGCATTTGGGTCATCATTTGATCATTCTTGACTTGGTCAACCTAGTTTGACCAGGCCATTAGCAGGGTCTAATATGAGTTCTAGACCAATGGTTATGGATGATGATTATTTATGGTCTACATGTGTCCATCAGACATTTTCTTGCTTCATATTGTGATTTTCTATGATTTCTTGTATTATTTTTATGATTATCAACATTTACAGGCTTTATTATTATTATGGCTCTGACATGGATGGGGCATCTGATGTATCTTTATAATGGACATATCGTGTATGAGTACTCATTCCTAGTTGAATTGGAAATTATGATTCCATTGGTGTAGTTGGTTTTTAGTTTCAGGAAGTTACAGAAGAGATAGGGTTCTTTCGGACATTTTGCAGCAAATTTGCCCTGGTAAACTAGAAATAAAACACAGCGCATAAAATAGTGAGATATCCTATGGTACTATAGGGAATCATAGGGTACATCCATACGATTGTACCATTCTACCATAGTGCAAGACCCATCCATGCATACATTTGGCTTCAGTTTTTGGTCCCCTGTGAGATATTAGTAGTTTTATGTTACCAAGACAACATTTTGATGACGAGAAATGGTTAATGAGGACATCGATTTGGGAAAGTGAGGAAAATGAATGGAATAGAATTAGTACAAGGAACATTGTTTGGCTCACCTTCATCATCTGACATCATCTCCACTTTACCTAGGGTCCATACTTTCTTGATTTTCTCAGATTGAGGGCATTTTGACGTATTTTGAGGTAGACTTCCTAGTGATTTTTATCACTCCTTGGTATAATTGACCACCACACCTTGTTTTTGTGACATGGGTCCATGCTAGTGAAGGATATTATAACCTCCTAGCCCCCAGCATGTGTTATCTTATGATTATTGGTCATTTTTATGTGGTGCACCCCCTCATCAGGCAATTTTAGTGATGTGTCCCCCTCTGTTATTGAGTTGATCCATGTATAATGTATTCGGCTAATATTAGCCATAGATTAGGATGATTTTATCTTTTTATATCGACCCTTGATCTGTTTGGATCTAGGTTTTATGTATTTGAGCGATCTCTATATATAGATGCTCTCTTATTTGTAATGGGACTTTTGGCTCTTAAGCTCTTGGAATAATAAAATATTTTGCAAAACCCATGGAAGCTTTGTCGAATATTATGTGTGGAGATTTGAAAGTCTTATTCTCTCTATCATTCTTTCAAATATATGTATTTCTAATACTTTTTGCAGGTTTCCATCCACTTGGTGAAGAAAGCGATTTGGGTAGGTACGCTATTGTGACAGAGCTCCATAGCAATCTCTCAAATCACCATTGGTTCAGGGAGTATATTTATTGTGTCTTGCAGTCATCTAAATGTTCTTTGATTCATTTTTCTTCGCCATTTCATCTATATTTTTGCAAAATGATTCTCATTGAAGATCTCTTTTGCAGGAGGAGGGAGCACTTGGCATCTTAGAGGGATTAGTGATTTCACTTGGAGAGGCATAGAAAATGCTCGTAATCAGAGAGGCAATATCGTCGTCATACAAGGTTAGTAGCAAGTATTTCCAGGTATGTTTACATTTGTCTTATTTTTCTTGCTTAATCCAATTGTCACCATAAAACCCTCTTTTACAAACCCTCATTTTGTATATCTGATAGATCCAGTGAGTTTCTTATGACGACCATCAAAACCCACTTGGATATTGTTCAATAAACCCTAGATCTCAAATTTCATGTAAATCGGACTCCATTTGCCCCGGTATCTAGCACTAGTCACTCTAGGTGGGGCGTTGCACCCCCTTTGGGTGAGTGGTTGAAATTTTAGATCTATCACTTGGGTATGCTTGAACCCACCTCAAAATCATATATCTATCCTTCAAGCATCTCAATATAGTCATCCATTCCCTGATCTATATTCTTGGGCTCACTTTGTTCACTTTTGCATAAACCCTAGGTGGGTCCCATTAGGATTTCCTTGTTTGTGGCTAGATCTCTCTATATATACATTCCTAAACTATTTGTGGTATATTTCCTATCAAGTTGGGTCATTTTCCTTGTTTTCTAAGCCTCCCCGACTTTTCCTAACCACTATACCACATCCTTTCCGTAGATCTAGATTCTTTCACTCATTATCTCTCCTCTTTCATTTGTTGCATACCCTAGGAGTGTCTTGAGTAGGTGTGCTAACGCTCTTGGGATAGTAGGGTCTCTCCCTTGATCATTTTATGAAGTGATCTAAAGAAACAAGAGCACGTCTGGTGTGACAACTACCCTTCTTTCGTAGTGGACAAGGCCCTTGCGGTGTCATCGGTTAGCTATGTCACATCTACTGTCCCAGATGGGATACCTTTAGTGGGTAGCTACATATCGTGTGATAATAGTTACAATAGTGTCCAACAAATGTGACTAAGTACCAATAGTATTATTTGCATGTATACTTCCCCAAACACAGGTTTAGTCATTGAGCTACAAATCTTTTTGTTGTTTAAAGATGCCATAACACATCTCTTCCTTATTCAAAACTCTAGAAAATGATGGCTCAAGAAAGTGCTCTAATGCTACTTATGATGTTCTTCAACCCTGAAACTGAAAGCAACACAAGATATGAAATGATTTAATATGCAATAATTCATCATTTCTAGTGGAAAACAAGAAACACTAAACAGTTAAAATGATAAATGTTGTAGGAAATCAACCTTATATTATAAGAATCTATTGTGGAAGTGATGTATGCATTCCTCCCAAGGTTGGGAAACATTTCACTTGAGTAGATCTCAAATACAATAATTCTTGACAAAACAATACATAACCTCTCAACTCTTTGAATAGGTTTCCAATATCCCTAAACCCTAAAGACTTGACTTGAACAATATTTAATAAGCATCGACTACTCAGTGGGCCTTAATAAATAGAAATACCATTTTTACATTAATAATCTACTACTAACTATGACCTTATTCAAACGTTATGACCACATACATAAAATGATTAACTACTAAAGTACGGGAGTCAAGGTGGGACCCTAACACATGGTTATCAACCCTAATCCCAATCAACAAAGGAGCAAGTCTTCAATAGCTATTTGATACTATTTTCAAAAAAAAAATTATTGAATCCCTTAAGACAAACACTCACAGACATATCAAACATCAAAATAAGAATATTTTTGTGGTTAAAACCTTAAAAGAGGAGGACATACCATGGTACTTAGTCAATTAATTAATATAGAAAATATTTACATGAACATCTCTTAGAATCGATCATCAACAAATCATCCTTCATGCTCTTTAACTCAATATCATGGACCGATCGAGTGTTAAATCAAGAGCAGCTATTGTTGATATCAAGGAAATGTTTGAACCATGGAATCATTCATGTGTAATTCATGATTATGATCATCAAATAAATAAAGTACAAAAGCACACTTAAACCTAAAATCACATTAGAATAGGTTGAACCTAACTTTGGATCATAATGTCAAAATATCCTAACATAAGATAGGCCAAAACACATGGATAACAAAAATTTCTACAGAAGTTTTTGTTGCAAAGATTCTATTTAGTCTTGGTTAATTAAGTGTTGAAGCATTGTGTAATAAAACTAAATAGTTTAGTAATTTAGTTAGTAATTTGTTATTTATTAATGAACGGCTTGATAGGTCACATCATTCAATTGTGACCCTTGATTTGTATAAAGCCACGTTGTACTCCTTGTAAAAAGGCATCCATTCAATAAATTAAATATATCTATTGGAATAGACATTATTTGAAGAAATAAAGGAAGCTCCTTGTGGGAGAGAAGAAAAAGGAAAAATAAAAAAGATAAAGTAAAAAGTAAAAACAAAAAAAACGAGTCCATGGTTTTATAAAACTAGCCCATGGCTTTATTTTCTAATCCTCCCATCTCCAATCTCTTCTCAAATATTTTTTATCTTCGTACTCC
This sequence comes from Pseudotsuga menziesii, assembly GCA_001517045.1. Classification (NCBI taxonomy): domain Eukaryota; kingdom Viridiplantae; phylum Streptophyta; class Pinopsida; order Pinales; family Pinaceae; genus Pseudotsuga; species Pseudotsuga menziesii. The sequence continues at coordinate 83,413 of LPNX010213291.1, forward strand.
CATTCAAAAGAATATAAATATTAGAAAACATATTATTATCAATGATAATAATTAATATTTAAAAAAAAACTATTAAAATTTTATAATAAATTTATTATCATTCTTAATAATAAATTATTATTATAAAATAATATTGCAATAGCTATATATTCTCAAATCTAAATCTCAACAAGATGAATACAAGAAATACGGAGAGAAACCCTCCAAAGAACAAGGATGCATCGATAAAGTCAGAAGATGATCCAGTTCAAAAGATACTGGCAAAGCTTGAGCAAAAAGATGAGGACATTCGCAACCTAAAGCTCGAAATTCAGTTACTAAGAGACCAAGTTAGAGGAGGAAATAACTCACATACAAGCCCAACCCATAGCGTCGTTCACAAAGTCAATATCAATTTACCAAGGTGTTGAGGCCTGGAAATTCTCAGGCGACAACAGTAAGGGATTCTCCCCAATCAACGTTCCCAACTAGCCCGTTGACTGTTTGGTATAGGGAATCCGTCCGGTTTGTGGTCCGGCTACCGTAGGTCAAAGTAACAAAACAAAGGTTTCACCGGTTGCGGCCCGGTCCACCGAGTTTTTGTAATTTTTTTATATGAGATGCATATACCTAATTAACCATGCAGGGTGATGAGGATGCAGGGAGTAGTCACAATGTGATGCGCAGGTTCTTACCTCTCGTATTAAGGCTCACATGCATCTATCTCACATATGCAGCCATGAAATGAACTATCTGTCTACCTAACTATCTATCTATCTATCTATCCCCGGGGAGAAAACGGAAATTTAATTATGAGTAATGTAAAGTGTGCATGCAACATAGAGAGAAACTACAGTTAGCTGATATCTCTTCCCACAATGCATGAACAATTAAAGATATTTCAACAACCAGATAGCCAATTGTTTATGAACGACAATCATTACTCATGGTGGAAATATTCATAAAATAAACCAGAGAACATTCATACAGGAACATAGGTTCAAAGAGTTAGAACGGTCTCACAGTTAATGGATACAAAGTTGAAAACAAAATAGTTCCTCTTCAACAAATCCATAGCACAACATTTGAATATTCCACCAAGCTTTCTCCAACAGGAAAACTGTAATTATCTATTGCAAAAGGAAATAGTTCTTCTTACAATATGTCTTCACCAATCTCACTGGGAAAAAGTCATTTTCCCTTCTAAGCTTTCTATCTTTATTAAAAAGGGTGAGACTGTTGGGCTTCCCAACCCCTCGTTTTCCCAACATTCTGCTTTTCTTAAATGTTTTACAAAAATAGTGACAAATTACAATAATGACCGATCCTTTATGAGGAGGGTCCCACTTGAGCATCTAGAAACTTATTCCATGACGCAGCATCAGAGGCAATGCCCTCAAATGCACAGGGTTCCAAAAATTGAATGTTGATTTCAAATTTTTGGGCCTGTTTCTTTATAGCTTCCACTCTGGCTGCACTTAACCGAAGCTGGTCTTCCAAGATCTGCACACTAACTGCTAAATGGCCTACTTCGCTTCTCAGGATCTGGTCATCAATGGCCTTAATGTGCTGCATTCTTGCTTCTTCATCCTGATGTCTTTTCTGCAACACCTCCATAAATGAATCGTGGTCTGGGAGATCATCCAGCCTCTTCTCGGCCTCTACCTGGCACCGGTTGTATGTGATGAGGACTCTTCTAAAAAACTCGGTACATAATCCCTTTGTATTTTTAACTGCCTTCTTGAAATCTTCAGCAGTGTTGATGGAAAACTCCACTAGGTTATAGTCCTGCTTGAGGGCCTGTTGGTCTTTTGACGGTAGCTCTGCTGGAGTTTCTTCGTTGTTCTCCATCCTCGCCATTCTGGCAGTCAAGACCTCTAGGACATCCTGAGATCTGTCCACAAAGTAAGATGCAGTTTCCAATATCTCTTCCAATCGTCCATCGATCTGCAGCACTCTACATCTTTCTTCCTCAACAGCAGCCTGTAGTTGCAGCATCTTGGCTTTTTGGGCCAAGACATGCTCTTTGAATGGCTGGAGGTTAACCTGTTGTTCTCTTGCTTCCTCCAGAGCAATTGTTAGTGAGGAAATATGTTCCTGATGTTCCTTCTTCAGTTCTTGGGTGTGCAGATCATTGGCATCCAAGAGGATCTTTTGCTTCTCTTCTAGCTCCTCCACCTTTGCCAATAGCTGTTCCTTTTCAGCTCTTAACTCTTGGTACTCTTTTTGTACTCTCTCCTGAGACTCCTGTGTCTTTTCCAGCACTTGTATTTCTCCTTGGAGGGCCTGTACTTCAGCTCTTGAGGACTTCATTTCCCTTTGCATATCTTCATATTTCCTCTTGAGCCTGTTGTTTTCTTCCCTCTCTTTCCTCAATGTATCTTTCAGCTGAGCAGAGGATTTCTTGGACTGCTCCAAGTCAGTTATTACCATGTCCATGTTATCTTCTGAGGCATGGAGGAGTGCAGTCCCGGCTCTCAGGGTGAGCCTTGGATCTTGGTCTGTTCCTAACATAACAGCCGTATCCGTTATCATTTCACCAGGCATACTTCCTGCTTCTACTTTCCTTTCTGTTCTCTTTATTATTCTCTTTGTTGCCCTATCATAATATACGGTGTTGAAATCAAGGATTTCTTCCCCTTTCTTCTGAACAAAAGGAACCAGCTTGAGAGTGGGGACCATGGGAGTGCTGGCAGCAAGTACTTGTGGGTCCGGAACCTCGGGGTTCTCAACATCTTGGGTCTACCTTCTAGCTATGTTAGAAGCTGACTGTTATGTCTCAGTCTGTGTCAGCTTTGACCCCTCTGCCTCCTGCTTTTGTAGCTCCTCATCGAGCTTTCTCTTCGCTTCTTCAGCTGCTTTTCTAGCTGCTTCTTCTGCCTCTTTAGCTACTTCCTGGGCCTTTTCAGCTGCCTCTTGAGCGGCTCTTCTTTTCTCTTCTTCTTCAGTATGCAGCCATTCTGTAGCTTATTTTGCCAACCTCTGAGCTTCTTCATTTCTCCTTTTGGCTTCTTCCTCAGCCTTATCCTGTTCATCCCCCTTTCCAGCTTTGGTGGTGATCTTCTTTGTGAATCTCCTCTTAAGTGCTGTCATGTTCGGGGCATTTCGAAAGACAAATTCTTCCCTATCAAAATGGTGAGTATACTCAAAATGCACCTTGTTTTCTTTACAATGCTTCGCAACTTTACCATGGGAATCATTTCTGTGATAGGGCATCTCTCCAAAGTGGAACTTCTCCAACTCCTCTACGAATTCACCAGCTTGTTTCACCTTAGTGAACCTGTAGCTTCCTAGTCTAAAGGGCAATGGAGGATAAGCAGTCTTCTTATGCTCGAACAGGAAGCTGCCTATTCCATCCAAGAACACTTGTCTGACGGCCTCCTTATGGAAAATGTAATCAGTCGCGTATTTTGGCAGTAGGGAAGGTGCTCTCGAGCCTCCAAACATCCTGAAGTACATGCCATGTTCAGTTAAATAGTAGTCTGCATAATCTTGTATCACTTGCATGGCCTCCTCCGACATACAATCACACTCTTTCCGGAAAATGAGTGAGTATAGTGGCATAATGAAGTGCTCACAGACTTCTCTGTAATGGCTGTGGTAATGGTGTGCCCACAATGGTCTATAAGCAGCATAGACCGGCATTCTTTCCCTGTCCCAGATGCACCTGAGACCAGGGAAAGGCTGGTTGCATAGTATACAGTCTATGAGTATTGAACTCATATAAAATTCAAACCTTTTATGGGACTCTCCTTCCAAGGCTGAGGCCAAGCAAGAAGAAAGACTGCTTGATACAAGGCTGGCCCAGTTGAAGATTGTCCCTTGGGTTGCCACATGAAAAATGATGGGTATCCACTATAGCTTGAAGAATCTGCCATGAGCTCTCCCAAAGACCCTATTAAGCATCAGAGCTATAAATATGTAGGGAGCCCTCAAGCTCGCTGTATCATACTCACCCGTGGGTCTATATTGGTAATGTTTTCCCTGCAAGAGCATTCTCTTAAGAGTCTCTACCAGGTCCATTTTAATGCTACTCAGCCAGTCATCAGATAAGAAAACTTGGGCTTCTGGCAAGTGATAAGCCAACGCCACATATCCAGGGCTAAATGCAGCATAGCCCTGTCTCTCAACATTTTCCAGAATCATTGTGGTTACATCTGCCCGGGGCAGAATCCAGCCAATTACCTCAGAGCATGGGAACAGCTCTGGCCTGGTGGCGACCTTCATAAGGGAAGATATTTCAATGTTTGCATATATGGACTCTTCTTCCAAGCCCATGTCGGGAACTTCTCTTCAGTAAATCAGCCTATATACTTCACCCCACTGGTACTCCGGTTCAACACCAGAAATACATTTAGTGTCCTCATACACGTATTCTGTCTTGGTGACCACCTCTACTTCTAGCTCTTCTTCGACCACCGGGGCCTTCTTCTTTTGTCTCTTTGACATGGTGATTTCTTCCTGCCATAAAATTGTAATATTAAGCCCCTTTGACTGAATGGAAAATATGTATACATCACTGGGCAATGTGCCATTTCTCCTATGTTTAATATAATAGCAATCAAATAATGAAACAAATGTATGCATGTATAGCCTAAAATGGCCTAACTAATCAGACTTGTTACAACCAAAGTGTAGCATTCAATGACCTTGTCTATATCTAGCATGATGCAAAATAAGTCATATGATACTGAACAATTCTATCAGTCCTATTCAAGACGGAGAGGAAAACTAAATCAAAAGGCCACCAATTTCGGCTCTTTGCGCACGCCATTATTGTTTCGCTGCGCGGGGGGGGGAACAAGGGAAAGGTGTACGAGACTTTAACCGTACTTTAACAAAATTGTGCCCATGCGGCTTACGACCAATAGACTAAAAGCAACGGCGCATTCCCTTAAGTCGGCTAGGAAATCGATGCGCGGAACCATGTAGGTGGAAACGGCTAGGGCTTAAATGATGCAGGAAACCCAAAATGGAACAAACAGTCCCAAATCCATAATGAAGGGCCACAGCAAACCGCCCTCTACCATACATCATCCTACAAGGGTGGTTTAACAACGGAGCTATGGAAAAACGACTCTAAGGACCACACCGCCTGCCTGCTGACAGTAATACCGCAAAATCCCCATATATAAATAGGCATAGAAATTAACGGGACGAAGGAAACGGCCGCACTTAACACCCTAACTGCAGCAAACCATCAATCAACTATCTAAACGGAAACGGGAGATGGCCATCGAGCCTACCTGGCAATGTAATTTGATCAATCGGGCAGATGAGAGGCCAAACGTCCTCAGTCGAGCCACCTGGACGTAGGTACCAACAACGGGATCCTTCGCAGCTCATGAGAACGGCATGCACGACAATGACAGTGCTTGACGGTTTGAAAAAAATAACAATAAAAAATAACCCTCGAACCCCGTATATATAAATGGTCGGCATGTGCGGTAGGAAAAAACGGACGTCGGAGTGTTTTCGAATCGGAGGACGAAAGTGAACGCTCTTCCGCAACGACGGATGATCCAAGCGCCAAGCCTTCCGCTCTGGTCATACGCATCAGGAAAAAGTTTAAAGATCGGACGTCGGAGCCAAAACTAATCGGAGACTGAAATCCAACTTTCTTCCGCAACGGCGGACGGCCACAACGTCAAACCACTCGCGGATACATGCATGGCGGAGAAAGGCTAAAAGATCGAAAGATGAAAGGCCACTTCTTTCCGCAACAGCGAAAGACCGAACCACAGATCTATCCGCAACGGCGAGCGGGAGTCGGAAACCAAAGTAATTGGGAGAGCTAACGGTGTGCTGTCCGCAACGGCGGAGGAAAAAGTCATAAAAGCATCCGACGTAGAATCAGAAAGAACAATCGAAGTCAAACCGGAAACCCATCCGCAATGGTGGAAGAAGAAATCACAACTACTCCGATGCGAAACTAAAAAGCATCCGACGTGAAAACAAAGAAATCGAAAAAAAATAATCGAATTCAAACCAAAAATCTATCCGCAACAGCGGAAGCAGAAGTGACAATGGTCCCAATGCAAAACCAAAACCCAGCCGATTTCGCCAAACGAATCGAGAGAAAAGTCGAAGTTAAAACTAAAAATCCATCCGCAACGGCGGGGAAAGAAACGAAAAGTCTTTCTGATCTAAACCCAAAAATCAGCCGATGTGAAAGACCGAAGGATCGAAAGATGAAAACGCATTTCCTTCCGCAACGGCGGAAGACCAAAACAAAGATTCACCCGCGACAGCGGAAGATCAAAACAAAATACCTTCCGATTCAAGCATGCTTCAACCGCAATTAAGGGCAAATGATGAAGGTTTGATCAATCATTGAAATTCTTAATCATTTTAGAAAATTGAAAAACAGCTGTAGATCAATCCAAGCATAAGAAAGTCTTTCTGAACGTTCCCAAACCAAATCCAAGAAGACAATCAAACTAATTCAAGCAAAAGGAGGGTCCTAAAAAAATTTGGAATTTTGGGAAATTTGTTGTAGCTGCAACACAAGGTTCGATGGTGAAATTAATCGAGACAGGATTCGATAGATCAACAAAATCAACAAATATTTTGAAATGTACAATATATATAGTGACGACGACAAATTGAATGTTGCAGCAATGTACATGGATAAAACCGCTTGTGATTGGTTCTTATGGTGGGACTCATAAATGAAGGGAGGAAGACTAATTAGAGACTGGGACACTTTCAAGAAAAAAATCTTTAAACAGTTTCAAGATAGGGAAGAATTCGAAATCTATAGTAAGATCACTCGTTTGCAACAAGCAGGAACTGTGGATGAATATTTTAGCAATCTATTGGTCCTAGCCACTCGTGTTCAAGATATAACTGAAGAATGAAACCTGCAAATTTCCATCGGTGGGTTGAAACAGAGTATTCAAAGTGAGATGAGATTATTAGATGTCAAAGACGTGGAACAAGCCCGTCAAAATGCAAAATTAATTAAAGAAAATAAAAAATCATAACATTTGTTGGTTTATATACCACCCCACCGAAGAGAAAATGGGAGAAAGGACGACAATCCATGTCGTAAGTGTAATGTCCCTAATTGGCATCCAGGACATAAGGGTAAAAATAAGAATATATTCTTGTGGGAGAAAAGTAATACTAGTGACAATAATGATGAAGAATCAAGTGACACACATTCCTTCGACACGGAGTCAGATAGCGATGAGACTGGAAAAGAGGAGGCTAACATCACACCAACGCTCTCAATGGCTGCAATGACAGATATCTCACAACCCCAAACCCTCAAATTGTTTGGCCATATCAAGAACAATAAGGTGACGATGTTGGTTGATAGTGGGAGTACACACAACTTCATAGACTCTAGGGTAGCAAAACAGTTAAACATATTTATCTACCCTACCTCCGGTTTCCAAGTATCGATACCAGGAAACAAGACCACACTGTGCGACGGTAAATTCCATAAAGCAGAACTAGCTATAAAGGACTACAAGCTAAGATCGCCAATGTGTTCTACAGCAATCAAAGGGGTTGGCACTGTTTTAGGTGCACAATGGTTGGAAACACTAGGGATAATTGGATTAAACTTACGAGAACAATTTATAAGGTTCTATGAAAATGGGAGCAAATATAAGCTTTAAAGTATTAATTTCCCCCCTCCCCAAATTGTCTCATCCAATAAAATGGAAAATATGATAAAAAGGGGAGCTCAATCCTTCTTCTTACACTGCTATGATATGGAAAGGATAGCTGACGAAAGACAAATTCAGTGATCCGCGTGAATTAGAACAAATCCTTGGGGAACATAGTGACATCTTCAAAAACCATCCTCATGGTCTCCCGCCCCCATGTTCTAGGGATCACATCATCGAGTTGATGCAAGGACCAACTCCAATTAGAAAAAATTCATAGATATAATCTCATAGGAACAAATCAGAGATCGAACATTCGGTGTATGAACTATTAGATGCTGGAATAATCACACATAGTAAGAGTCGTTTCTCTGCATCAGTCATACTTATTAGGAAAAAATGGATCGTATAGACTTTGCATTGATTATCGAGCATTAAACAAGGTCACCATAAAATATCAATTCCCCATTCCCTTTGTTGACAAACTGTTGGATGAGCTACATGGTGCAAAGTATTTTTCTAAACTAAACTTAAAATCAGGATATTACCAAATCCGTATTCGAGAAGATGTCCCCAAAAGAGCTTTCTGCACCCACAAAGGTTTATATGAATTTTGAGTGATGTCATTTGGATTATCCAATGTGGCAACATTTCAAGCAGTAATGAATGACTTGTTTTTCCCGCACCTAAGTCTGTGCTAGTGTTTTTTTATGATATCCTTATTTATAGTAAAAATTGGAACTCGTGCCTCAACCATGTAGAAACAATATTGAAGTTTTTATAAGAAAACAAATTTTATGCTAACAAATCAAATTGTAGTTTCGGGAAAAAAAGAAATAGAATTTTTGAGGTCTAACAGCTTATTATAGAATATTTGTTCGCAACTACGCCCAAATTGTAGCACCCATAACATCACTATTAAAAAGGGATGCTTTCAGATGGGATAAGGATGCAAAAACTTCTTTTGAACAATTAAAAATCCTAATGACATCCACACCAGTGTCAGCAGCTCCTGATTTTATGAATACATTCATCCTTGAATGTGATGCTTCAGGGATAGGCTTGAGAGTTGTTCTCATGTAAGATAAAAATCCCATTTCTTTTGAAAACCGAAAGTTAAAACCAAGTGAGCAAACAAAATCCACATACTACAAGGAAATGTTGGAAATAATGCATGCCCTTGTCAAATGGAAGAAATATGTGTTCAAGGTAAAATTTCTTGTTAAAACGGACCACAACAACCTGAAGTATTTTTTAACTCAAAAAATCCTCTCTCTCGAACAGCAGAAATGGGTAAGAAAAATCCAAGTCTTTGATTTCGACATTTTGTATAAAAAAAGGAAGGAGAATAGGGTTGCAAAAATCTTATCAATAAAACATGAGAGTGATGCCTCATTATGTGCCATATCCATATTTTTTTTTGAATGGATTTCAGAAGTCCAAATTGAGTGTGTGAGAGACCCAGAGACAAGGAAGCTAATTGAATAAGTTGAAAATAGCAAAGCAACAAACTCCAAATATCCATGGGAAAAATACATTGGTACAAACAAAGAATATATTTACCTGGTTCATCAAAATTCAAAACTCAAGTCTTAAAAGAGAACCATGACTCCTCAACAGTGGTCCATGTTGGTTTCTTTAAAACATACCACAATATCCCCCAATCCTTCTTTTGGAAGGGAATGAATACTGATATCTAGAAATATGTGGTTGAATGCGATACTTGTCAAAGGCAAAAGTTCGAAATGGTTGCTCCTCCTGATCTTCTATAACCCCTTCAAATTCCAGCCCAAAAATGGTCTAAGGTATCCATGAATTTTATCACCAACCTTCCTACATCAGAAGGAAATGATAGTACATTTGTAGTCATTTACATATTAACAAAATAGGTTCATTTCATTAGTATTTCATCACGGATAGTTATGTAAATAATATATTTAAGCTCCATGGTTTTCCCAAGGTTATTATTAGTGACATGGACCCCAAATTTACCAGCAACTTCTGGAAAGAATTATTCCACCAATTTGGGACATCATTAACTATGAGTACCTCATACCTCCCCTAGACATATGAATAAACTCAAGTAGGAAACAAATGCCTTGAAGGATACCTAAGCAATTTTGTGATTAACCGACAAATTCAATGGGTACAATCGCTACACCTTGCAGAATGGTAGTACAATAGTACATATCATACATCAACAAAAATGTCCCTTTTTGAAGCCTTATATGGGTATCCACCTCCTACAGCAAGAGAGTATGTCATCAACAATTTCAAAGTTTCAGCAACAAGAGATTACCTAGCAACATCCAATGAGGTCATCCGCATTTTGAATAACCACCTCGAACGAGAAAGAACCCGCATGAAACAACAAAGCATACTCAAAAAGAACTGATCAAGAATTTGAAGTCAGTGATTGGGTGTTTGTTCACCTTCAACCGTACAAACGAACTTCACTAAAAAATTCCAAAAATCATAAACTTGCACCCAATTTCTATGGCCCATATCAATTTCGAAAGCGAGTGGAACAAGTGGAGTATGCTCTAGACATCCCAAATAAAGGAAGAATACATGACATCTTCCATGTGTCATGTCTAAAGAAGAAATTGGGCTCAGCCACTCACATACAAACTAAATTGCCTATGTTAGATGATGAAGGAAAATTAGTCCTAGAACCATAATACATTTCAGAAATTAAAACCAGACCACTTCGCTCCAGATCAATCACTGAATACCTTATCAAGTGGAGAAACTTACCAGATGATGAAGCTACATGGGAGAATGAATATTTTCATCCGCGCCACCCATCCTTACCAATACTTCGTGGATGAAGTATTCTAGAAAGGGATGACTTGTAATAAAACTAAATAGTTTAGTAACTTGGTTAGTAGTTTGTTATTTATAAATGAACAGCTTGATAAGTCACATCATTTAATTGTAACCCTTGATTTGTAAAAAGCCACGTTGTACTCCTTGTAAAAAGGCATCAATTCAATAAATAAAATATATAATTTGGAATATACATTCTGTTTATGCCAAAAATTGTTCCCAGACTACGAGAGAACAAGCCAACACAATCTCAAATATCTCAATAAAACAAAACAAGGTTTTTAGGGTTTTTAAGATTTCTTGGTTAAGAAGTTTGATGACAAAAGGGAATGCATTCATAAATCCAAATAAACACTAAATCATAAGTATAAAAAGGCTGAGATGCACAACATAATAACCATTATCCAACAGAAAACAACACTGAGGTTCATCCACAAATGGCAAGCACTACAAGTATAAAAACTTTAAACCAACAATGAAATTACCAACTAAATAGCTAAAACAAGCTATAGATGAAGCCAGAGAACAAACTGAAGGGTAAATAGAGCATGTATTTCATAATCAATCTTTCAAATACACATAAGAGTCATTTACTTAGCTTATGAACAAGTCTGAAGACCTCCTCTTGCCAACCAAAAAATCGAACCATCAATCCTCTTTTTGACATACATTAATACTATCCTTCAAAATTGGTTAAAGACTAAACCCTAACTACTTTTCAGCCCACTCATCGAAATAGTTTTATCTAAATAATAATTACAAAAATGAAATATCCTTCAAAACATAACTAATAACTGATTGTGTTAGCAAGCTTTACAAATGTTTAGCTGCTTCAGCTAACAAGGCTATCCCTTCTAGGGCTTGGGCCTTTCTTCTAGCCTTCAGTTGATCTGCTTCCATATTTTCCATCTTTCTAGTGAGTTCTTCATTTTGTTGTTGTAGATCTTTGATGGTTTGTTTCAACATTGTAAATTGACCCTCTGTATTCCTCTTCCTTTTCAATGCCTCTTTTGAGACTGCAATCAGCTCCTGATAGTGGTTATTCACCTCATCTAGATCCTATCTGAGTATTCTATTTTCCATGACCAAGCCATCATTTTTCTCCTGCATATATTCCACCTGATATTTATAGTGAGTTACAGTTCTCTGTAAATTCTCTTTTTCTGAATCAAAGGCTTTATTTCCTGCTGTGGTTTGCATCTCATTTGGAAGCTATGGAATGTTTAATCTCTTATAGATTTCTTCATCTTCTGGCAACAATTCTATAGGAGTTTCAGGAAAACTTAGATTTTCTTCAATCTCAACTTCACAGGGAACATTTTCCTCAACCATCACCTTCTTTTCTAGGTGAGAATACTTTATCTCACCTTCTTGATGTTCCTGCAACATTTGACTTCATATCTCTAGAAATATATTAGACAGTTTAGTCTCAGTAAGGACAGACTCTCTTTCTGATCCCATTGACCTTTTACCTTTACTATCACCCTTATCAACATTCAATTTTTCATCAGATGAGGAATCATCTATCACTTTTACTCTTTCTTTATTCAATTTAGGGTTCAGCAATTTCTTCATATTCAGCCTGAGCTTGTTTCTAGGTCTAGTCTTTGGTCTCCACACAGGAGCAAGTTCCCCTAACATTTTGAAAGTTTTGCCCTGATGGGTAACTGAGGCAAATTCAATAACTTTTAGTTTCTTTCTCTTTGGTACTACTACCTCATCCTCCTGGCTGTGAAATTCATTTTTAGTACAAACCCTAGTTTCATTAATAACAGGGACTTTATCATCCTCAAACAAGCATTTCTCATCTTCAGATAGAACTGTGATTGGACTTTGTCTTTGGAGTTCAATATCTTCTTTCTCACCTGAAATTTTCTTTGTAGGTACAATCTTTTCATCAACAATTGTCTGTGCTGGTACATCATTCTGAATAGGCTCGGTCTCCTTATTATCAGACTGCAAATATTTGCTCTCAATGTCATTAAGATGTTGTTTAGACTCAAAATCTTCATTTGCAGGATCTGAAACTTCCTCTGATTTAATCATGTCTTCATCTTTAACCTTTACCTTCTATCTGAGCTTTCTGATCAAGGTTTGTCCTTTATCAGCTTGTTTTCTGTGAGACTGTCCTTCTTGACCATTTTGAAACCTTGACCAAAAAGGAAATATTCCCAAGTTTTTCCCCTACTATGAAAAACAGTGTTTATAATGAGTTTGATAAGTCCATGGTGGAAAATGGACTGTCTAGTATGATTCTAGTGCTCCTTAATTCTGCAAGACATCTTCTGCAGGCTCTTTAAAAAAAAGAAGGGCAGGTTCATCTTGGACTCATTGCTAAGGTGTTGAAGAAATATGAAGTGGTATTTAAAACGAAGGCATATCTTCCTTCACATGTAATATAACTCTGTAAAACCTTAATAGGTTCTATCCATTCAAGCCTGAAGTTATGAATGGGTACACCCTTACCCCAATCTGCAATTACACTAGGCAGAAAGTACTTTTGTGCATTAAAGGTGAATGGCACCTTCTTAAACCATAATTCTCCCTCATTCCTAATGCATTTTGCCTCAGCTACCAACTCCTTGGTCAATTTGAATTGCAAAGTATCAAAAGATATAATGTCTTTGTCATAGCCCTAAGCAAACTTATGGGAGGCCTCTGCATGGTATCCATCAATCCTCTTGAAAAATATCAACCATCCTGTAGCTCTGCACATTCTGGAAATTTATCTATCCAACTGAGATCAGTGGGCTTAGCTCTATTATTTTTTCCACTTTTCTTCATTTTCACTATGGTTTACAGCATCTGTCAATTATCCCATAGTCTATTTATCTTCAAACTCTCACAGTCTGCCCTATCACATAGTTCAGGAAATCTTCTGTACCAAATTGCAACAATTTGACCTAATCACGAAATTCAGGGACCTCCAATAGTTCTGCTCTGAAGTTTACTAGTTTAAACGATGAACACTTAGATATATTGGTTAATATTTCATCATTCATAGTCTATTGAACGAGCAAACTCATATCCTTCCTTCGAATTTTGACATTATGGATTTTATCAGAAAACCCCCAATTAAACAAACCCTATCAAATGCCATGCGGGGTACCTGCTCAGAAGCTTAATACAAGCACTGGAATGCGATCTCTTCAAGGATTATGTGCCGAATTTCACGTTCTGGTTGTCTCTAATGGTCCATATCACTTAAAACTGTCGCTGCTGGAAAGCCCTAATTCTCCATTCAGTTGTAAAAACTCTGATTTCTCAGTAGCATGTTCTCATAATGACTTTCAATACCTTCGTATCCTTCAGATTAAGAACATATTCCCAAAAATTCTGCCTCGTTCAACTCGATGTCATCATTCACCATGAACTGCATGCAATTGCCACGATCTCCCTCATACAATGACCACACACATGTTTCAATGATAAACCTTGCAAGACACATATCAACTATGACAAATGATGAGATTAACACCTTAGGGACAAGACACCCGAAAAAATCGGACTGAAAAATAATGATTTTGGCATTCACAACTTTCTTGTAGCGCTCTAGTGTATTAATTTTGCTCTTGCACTACAAGAAAGTCCAAACACATAATTTCACCTCATTAAGTCACTAATAAGGTTTAAGACTTGGTTTATATGCTTAATCTTGACCCTAGTGTCATTTATGAAACCATTTAATCCATATATACCTTATAGAACCCTTCAAGAATGAATCTCTAAGCAAAATTTATAAAAGCAGGCTTAAAAATAAGAAAAACCAAAAAGATGAAAGCTAAAAGCTTAAACTCGAAATTAACCTTTATAAACAAAAATTCCTAGAAGCAAAAATACTAGCAAGGTTCAAAAACATAAACCAAAAGCATAAAACTAAGGAAGGCAAAATCATGGCCTAACATCTGGCTCCTGCTACAGGATGAAGTCCTCCTTGTGAGGCTTCAAGAACCTGTAGACCAGTGCCTTCTTTCCTGCTACCTGCTAATCTGCAAAATTTACATTGGGTTATGGAGTCCTTATTGTGCTTTACTCACACCGGTATATACAATGAAAAACTGAAATTTCCCTCAAAAACTATAGAAATGCTTGAGTAATCGTCCATTAACTGGACTTGACAATTCCTCACCTTCCAAAGTCTGTAGGACAAAAGTGTTATTTTCCAAAAACTTAGATACTAGGAAACGGACAAACCAGAGGTTATCAAATTTGCCATGTTTCCCTTTTTGTTCTTTCCTAGCATCCCACCTTAGAACCATGTCACCAATTGAGAAAGTGTTATCTTTGATTTTCCTATCAAATCTGTCTTTTATCTTCAATCTGTATAGCTGTGCCTTTTCTTCCACTTTTTCTCTATTATGCTGCAACTCTATCATTTCATAAATCCTTCTCTGCATATCATTAGGTTCTTCCTGACAATCCTGAAAAAACTTCATCACTGGGATGCCCAACTGAACAAGAAAAACTGCATCTGTACCATACACTAATTGGAAAGGAGAAGTTCCAATTGCTTGCTTGACTGTTATTCTATCAACCCATAATGCATATTTCAGCATAGAATCCCATGATCTCTTATTATGCTTCAGCAGTTTCCTGATACTCTGAATGATATTTTTATTGGAGGACTCAGCTAAACCATTACCTTGGTGATAGTAAGGAGTTGAATGCTTCAACAAGATCCCTTTCTTTTCACAAAATGCTCCCATTTCCTTAGACTTAAAAGCTTTTTCATTATCTGTTACTATTCTCTGAGGACACCCAAACCTACTGAGGATGATTTCTTCAATAAATTCCATAATCACCTTATCTATGGCATTCCTAGTCGGGATAGCTTCCACCCATTTGGTAAAGAAGTCTGTTGCAGTCAAAATCCACCTGTGTTGTCTTGAGGAAGATGGACTTATCTCTCCTATAAAGTCCAGACCCCACTGCTGGAAAGGGGCACTTATTGCAATTGGTTTTAAAGGTAATGACAACAATTTTTGTTTACCAGCAAACTTCTGACAAGGGATGCAAGCTCTTACCTGCTAATATACATCTGCAAATAAAGAGGGCCAATAGTACCCAACTCTTAAGATTTTGTATGTTGTTTCTTTCCAATACTTGTGACCTCCACAAGCACCCTCATGAGATTCAAAAATCACTCCTTCAATTTCAATTTTATTTAAGCATCTGAGTAGAATACCCCCTGGATCCTTCCAAAATAACTGTTGCTCTACCAAACAGTACTTAGTAGCTCTTAGCTTCAAAGATCTAGCATCTTTTCTATCTAAGTGTTCAGGACATTGCAAATACAACAGAAAATACACAATGTCTGCATACCATGTGGATGCTGAATAGAAGTCCATAATATTTTCTTTCTCTAGCTCTGCTTGATTTTCTTCCTGAGCTGGCTCTTCTGCCATCAAATGCAATCCTAAAGCTTGGCAATTTGATTCAGCCAATAGCTTGGCTAAACCTTGTCCCTTGACTAGTTTGGTAGGTCTGATATCTACATCATACTCCATGATTTTAGCAATCCACTTGCCTATTTTCCCCTCACTGTCAGGCTATGTCAAAACATCTTTTACAGTAGCATTAGGCACATATGAAATAACTTTGGAATGCAAAACATAGATTCTGAAAAATTTCAAAGCTTTGACCAAAGAGTAAGCTTGTTTTTCCAAGATGTTGTATTTTAATTCAGAATATCTAAGAGTTTTGCTGAAGAATGCAATAGGTTGCTCAAGACCATCCTTATTCTTCTACAACAAAACAACTGCTAGTGTATCTTTAGATGCAAAGGAAAAGGTTAGAAATTCTATGGTAAAATCTGGACTTACTAATATAGGAGCTTCAATAAGAGCCATCTTGATTTTTTCAAATGAATTCTTTGCTTCAGTGGTCCACTTGACTTCTTGATCCTTCTTTAGCATGGTTGTAATTTGCTTGATAGTCTCAGCAAAGTTTGGTATAAACCAACGTAGAAAGTTGATTTTACCAATGAAAGATTGGACATCTTTTTTACTCCTTGGCAGACTTATCTTCAATATTGCTTTCACCCTTTCTGGGTCAATCCTTATACCATCAGCAGAAACTAAATGACCCAGTAATTTGCCTTCCTATACAGCAAAGTGTGACTTCTTTGGATTCAAGGACAAACCAAATTTTCTGCATTTTAGGAAAGTTTGTTTCAAATGTTTTATATGTTCATCATCTGATTGTGAAAATACAGTAATATCATCTAAGTAAATTACCACAAACTTGTCATTTTCCCCAACAAAGGCTATATCCATAGCCCTCTGAAAAGTTGCTCCAGTGTTCATTAAACCAAAAGGCATCTTATCATATATGAAAGTTCCCCAGGGAGTAGTAAAAGTTGTTTTCTCTTTATCATCAGGATGCATAGAAATTTGATTGTATCCAGAGATGCCATCAACCATAGAAATCCTATGTGCCCCAACAACCTTCTGCAAT
The DNA here is from genome assembly GCA_001517045.1 of Pseudotsuga menziesii. Taxonomy (NCBI): domain Eukaryota; kingdom Viridiplantae; phylum Streptophyta; class Pinopsida; order Pinales; family Pinaceae; genus Pseudotsuga; species Pseudotsuga menziesii. The sequence continues at coordinate 100,296 of LPNX010213291.1, forward strand.
ATTTTCTCAATTTTAGGTAGAGCGTAATTATCATTTAGTGAAGATCTATTCAAGTTTCTAAAGTCAACTCACAGTCTGATTTCTCTGTTCTTTTTTCTAACAAGAACTAGATTAGCCACCCATGAAGAGTACCTGAGAGGAACAATGATCTTGGCATCTAATAACTTCTTAACTTCTTTCTCAATAACAGGAAACAATGTTGGATTAATCCTCTTCAATTTCTGATGAAAGGGTTTAACATTCGGTTTTAAAGGTACTTTATGTTGTATAATCCCAGTATCATATGTTCTCAATTATTCATAAGACCATGCAAAGACATAAACATGTTCCTTTAACAATTTAATGTACCTGTTTCTCTGTTCTGCTGTGAGTGCTTTTGAAATTTTCACCATTCTAGGATGTTCTGCAGTACCAATGTTACAATCCACCACATTCTCTTATGAAGACTAGACAACAAGTTTTAGAGGTGTATCATCTTTCGAAAATATCTTTTCTAAAGGTACCAAACCTTTTGGAATGAAATTACCTTTTAGTTCAATAATCTTATGGCCAGCAATTTCATTTTCAGCAATCTCTTCAACATCTCCATCATCATCCTCTTCTTCTTGATCAATCGGGGAATTATAAAACTCATGTGTAAGCTCCAAAAATCTTTTAATTTTAATGTCATATTCAAACACTCTCCATTGCTTTACATTATTAGGTACAGAAGGTCTGTACCTAACCTCAATGGGATACCTCAACTATGTGGTTTTGGGAATTCTAAAATGTGTAGCGGCTGAGGCCAATGAATCAGCAGTCTGATTATGATCCCTTGGAATATAGGTAATGTTAAAAGCTACAAAATAATTATCGATCATGTCCCATACCTCATTTTGGTAGACTTTCAGCAAATCCTATTTCACTTGATAGTTGTTCCTCACCTGCTGAACAACTAACTCAGAGTCGCCATATGCAGAAATCTGATGAATACCCAAATCTTTAGCAGCCTTCAATCCTAACAGCAAAGCTTCATATTCAGCAGTATTGTTTGTAGTAATAAATTCTAATTTATACATCAGCTTTACTGTTTCACCACCAGGGGATATGAGAAGCACCCCTGCTCTAGCACCTTCTTTGCAAGATGACCCATCAAATTATAATTACCAAAGCTCATCTTCTTGTTCCTTAATACATTTAACTGACTGTTCCTTTTCAACCTGTAACAAACCAGCAGTATTGTCATCATCACTAAAATGTAACATGCAAGTACCCAAATCTTTATCAACAGCATACAGAGGATGGTTTGTAGGGTTCTTTTCATCTGTCACAATATAGGAAAATTGAAGCTCTCTATACAGCCTTCTGTTTTCTCCTCCAAACACAGGAATAGTAGCATATGATAAATCCATTTGTAAAGTTCCACCAACTTTCTTTGCCCAAGACCTAGAGAGAAGTAACCCAAATTTAGGTGTAATATCTGCTACCACCACATCCATGATTACACTTTTCATCGGTAACTGAGCCAAACTGACAACCATGTCTTTAATCACACCCAAACACTTTACAGCTTGTGAATCAAATGCATACAGATCATGATAAGGTTTAGTTATACTCAGACCTAAAGCCTCCATGACAGCCTTTGATATTAGGTTGTGTGATGCTCCTAAATCTAAAAGACAGTTATTTATCATTTGTTCATGGACTGTCAGGGTAATGTAAAATGGAGGTGAAGCACCTGCTTCATTCTCAGTTTTTTCAACCAAAGCTGATCCAATAAAGATCTTAGGATTTTCTTCTTGCAGATTCACTGTATCATAAAAAGGCTGATTGTTTGCTAAACCAATCATTTTAAGAACTGATTCTTTATAAGAAGGATTTTTCATTAATTCAGTAAAAGGCATAGGAATATTTATTTTTCCTAATTCATTTTCCAGATTAAAATTCTGCACAGTTTTATTTACCTCTTCAACCTCCATATTCTTCTTTTGCTTATCCTAAATTTGTTTTTTCTCTGACACGGGATCAGATTGTTGTTTAGTAGGTACAACTACCTTCTTCTTTGTGTTTTGTACTACCTGTTTTGGTCCTAACCTCAAATTCACAGTCTTCTTTGGTTCATTCTGATAGACATTAGTAGTTACAGTAGTCATTTTCAAATTCAAAACAGCCTTTGTTTCAAACATATCAGCATCATAATATTCTGCATTTAAAAATTCTTCTTCAGTGACAAAACCCTCGGTCAACTGTTCTCTAAAATAGTTCATATCATGATTTGTGTCTTCAAATAACGCTTCTTCATCAATCTCTTCTTCATCAACAACATTGTTCTGAAGAGGTGGTGGCACCCTTTGATCCTCAGTCTCTCTCCTTTCTCGCTGAATATCATTATTTCTCCGTTCTCTAGGTATGAAGCGAGGAGCAAATTGTCTTCTGAATTGGTTCTGATTGTTAGGGTTTCTTTCACCTTCTTGAACAGGATTGCTTGAATTTCTTTCTAGTTCTAACTTGTTTAATTTTGCAGTCAAAATATTCACTAACTTGGCCATCTCATCAATTTTGACTTCTGAAGAATGAGATGTTGAAACCCTTGGAGCAGCTTCCTTCTTACCTTTCCTATCATACATCTGTTGAGTTGTTTCCTTCTTCAATCTATTGGAAGCCAATATATTAGACTCAACCTCTAACATTGCATCCTGCATGTTCAGTAAAGAAACAGGTCTTCTTTCTCTTAGTAGTAAGGAAAATTCATGGTCGAAAGCATTTGCATATGTGAGTTTTGCAGATGTTTCTGAAGGTTTTATTTCTGCAGGAATTCTGCTATACATTTTATTAAATCTCTTTGAAAAGTCTGCAATGGTTTCATCCTTTTTTCTCCTAAGGGCTCCAAATTCAGTTATATAATAAATATGATATTTGGTGTCACCCCATTGTCTCATGAAGAGGTCCTGAAGCTCTTCTATGATGGGGATAGAATTTGCAGGCAACTCCCTAAACCATTTTCTGACATCTCCATCAAGGCTCTACACAAACGTCCTCATCCATACGTCCTTAGCTTCAATATTCTGGTTATCAGCATAACTAAGAAAGGCTTCCAGTGCTCTTCAGCTGTAGTTTCACCCTGTCCATTAAACCTAGGTAGGTATTTCTGATAATCACCTCCAGGAAGTGCATTCAAAGGGTGAGGAAAAACTAATGGTGCATACCTGGCTGCAACCATTCGGTCCATCCTATCTATAGGCTGATTTTGGGCTGCCATTTTAAGGCTGACTGACTTTGGTGATGGAGGGATTTGACTGGAACTTGGCTGAAAAGGGGTTTTACCAACTTTCAAATGAAATAGAGTAATTTTACCAGGAGATACTGTTTTTGCCTTTTTGAAGGATTGAGGATCAGTGAAAACTTGAAAGTTACTAACAGGAATTATAGGCTTTAACCAAGGTGAAGTTTCTTCTTCTTTTCTCAAAATAGATAAAGGTGATGAACTATCCAACTGATCAAGGTCACATAGGGCTGGTAATGACTGAGACCTTCTAATCTTCCTTGTTGTTTTCAATAAATGTTCTGGGTCTGAAACACCCAACTGCAAAGGTGAAATAGGTCTGTTTCTAGTTCCAATTCCCCTATTAGCCACTATGAGAAATTGGTGAAAAGTAGTCTTTAAGATTTGTTGGTTTAAGTTCACCTCTTAAAACCAGTGAAATGATAAGTATCCCAGGGAAAAATATGTTTTCAACTTCATCCCCGGCAGCGGCGCCAAAGATGTTTATGCCAGAAATTGTTCCCAGACTACGAGAGAACAAGCCAACACAATCTCAAATATCTCAATAAAACAAAATAAGGTTTTTAGGGTTTTTAGGGTTTTTAAGGTTTTTTGGTTAAGAAGTTTGATGACAAAAGGGAATGCATTCATAAATCCAAATAAACACTAAATCACAAGTATAAAAAGGCTGAGATGCACAACATAATAACCATTATCCAATGGAAAACAACACTGAGGTTCATCTGCAAATGGCAAGCACTACAAGTATAAAAACTTTAAACCAGCAATGAAATTACCAACTGAGTAGCTAAAACAAGCTATAGATGAAGCCAAAGAATAAACTGAAGGGTAAATAGAGCATATATTTGATAATCAGTCTTTCAAATACACATAAGAGTCATTTAGTTAGCTTATGAACAAGTCTGAAGACCTCCTCTTGCCAGCCAAAAAATCGAACCATCAGTCCTCTTTTTGACATACATTAATACTATCCTTCAAAATTGGTTAAAGACTAAACCCTAACTGCTTTTCAGCCTACTCATCAAAATAGTTTTATCTAAATAATAATTACAAAAATGAAATATCCTTTAAAACATAACTAATAAATGATTGTGTTAGCAAGCTTTACAGATTTTTAGTTGCTTCAGCTAACAAGGCTATCCCTTCTAGGGCTTGGGCTTTTCTTCTAGCCTTCAGTTGATCTGCTTCCATATCTGCCATCTTTCTAGTGAGTTCTTCATTTTGCTGTTGTAGATCTTTGATGGTTTGTTTCAACATTGTAAATTGACCCTATGTATTCCTCTTCCTTTTCAATGCCTCTTTTGAGACTGCAATCAGCTCTCGATAGTGGCTATTCACCTCATCCAGATCCTCTCTGGGTCTTCTATTTTCCATGACCAAGCCATCATTTGTGTCCTGCATATATTCCACCTGATATTTATACTGGTTTACAGTTCTCTGTAAATTCTCTTTTTTTGAATCAAAGGCTTTATTTCCTGCTGTGGTTTGCATCTCATTTGGAAGCCATGGAATGTTTAATCTCTTATAGATTTCTTCATCTTTTGGAAACAATTTTGTAGGAGTTTCAGGAAAACTTAGGTTTTCTTCAGTCTCAGCTTCACAGGGAACATTTTCCTCAACCATCACCTTCTTTTCTGAGTGAGAAGACTTTATCTCACCTTCTTGCTGTTCCTGCAACATTTGACTTCGTATCTCTAGAAATATATCAGACAGTTTAGTCTCACTAAGGACAGACTCTCTTTCTAATTCCATTGACCTTTTACCTTTACTGTCACTCTTATCAACATTCAATTTTTCATCAGATGAGGAATCATCTATCATTGTTACTCTTTCTTTATTCAATTTAGGGTTCAGCAATTTCTTCATATTCAGCCTGAGCTTGTTTCTAGGTCTAGTCTTTGGTCTCCACACAGGAGCAGATTCCCCTAACATTTTGAAAGTTTTTCCCTGATGGGTCACTGAGGCAAATTCAATAACTTTTAGTCTCTTTCTCTTTGGTACCGCTACCTCATCCTCCTGGTTGTGAATTTCCTTTTTAGTACAAACCCTAGTTTCATCAATAACAGGGACTTTATCATCCTCAAACAAGCATTTCTCATCTTCAGACAGAACTGTGATTGGACTTTGTCTTTGGAGTTCAATATCTTCTTTCTCACCTGAAATTTTCTCTGCAGGTACAATCTTTTCATCAACAACTGTCTGTGCTGGTACATCATTCTGAATAGGATCGGTCTCCTTATTATCAGACTGCAGATCTTTGCTCTCAATGTCATTAAGATGTTGTTTAGACTCAAAATCTTCATTTGCAGGATCTGAAACTTCCTCTGATTTAATCATGTCTTCATCTTTAACCTTTACCTTATGTCTGAGCTTTCTGATCAAGGTTTGTCCTTTATCAGCTTGTTTTCTGTGAGACTTTCCTTCTTGACCATTTTGAAACCCTGACCAGAAAAGGAAATATTCCCAAGTTTTTCCCCTACTATGCAAAACAGTGTTTATAATGAGTTTGATAAGTCCATGGTGGAAAATGGACTATCTAGTATGATTATGGTGCTCCTTAATTCTGCAAGACATCTTCTGCAGGCTCTTTAGAAAGAAGAAGGGCAGGTTCATCTTGGACTCATTACTGAGGTGTTGAAGAAATCTGAAGTGGTATTTAAAAATGAAGGCATATCTTCCTTCACATGTAATATAACTCTATAAAACCTTAATAGGTTCTATCCATTCAGGCCTGAAGTTATGAATGGGTACACCCTTACCCAAATCTGCAATTACACCAGCCAGTAAGTACTTTTGTGCATTAAAGGTGAATGGCACCTTCTTAAACCATAATTCTCCCTCGTTCCTAATGCATGTTGCCTCAGCTACCAACTCCTTGGTAAATTTGAATTGCAAAGTATCAAAAGATACAGTGTCTTTGTCATAGCACTGAGCAAACTTATGGGAGACCTCTGCATGGTATCCATCAATCTTCTTGAAAAATATCAACCATCCTGCATTTGCAAATAGCTCTGCACATTCTGGAAATTCATCTATCCAGCTGAGATCAATGGGCTCAACTCTATTAGTTTTTCCACTTTTCTTCATTTTCACTATGGTTTACAGCATATGTCAATTATCCCACGGTCTATTTATCTTCAAACTCTCACAGTCTGCCCTATCACACAGTTCAGGAAATCTTCTGTACCAAATTGCAACAATTTGACCTAATCACGAAATTCAAGGACCTCCAATAGTTCTGCTCTGAAGTTTACTAGTTTAAACGATGAATACTTAGATATATTGGTTAATATTTCATCATTCATAGTCTATTGAGCGAGCAAACTCATATCCTTCCTTCGAATTTTGACATTATGGATTTTATCAGAAAACCCCCAATTAAACAAACCCTATCAAATGTCACTTGGGGTACCTGCTCAGAAGCTTAATACAAGCGCTGCAATGCAATCTCTTCAAGGAGTATGTGCCGAATTTCACGTTCCAGCTGTCTCTAATGGTCCAGATCACTTAAAACTGTCGCTGCTAGAAAGCCCTAATTCTCCATTCAGTTGTAAAAACTCTGATTTCTCAGCAGCATGTTCTCACAATGACTTTCAATACCTTCGTATCCTTTAGATTAAGACCATATTTCCGAAAATTATGCCTTATTCAACTTGCTGTCATCATTCACCATGAACTGCATGCAATTGCCGCGATCTCCCTTGTACGATGACCACACACCTGTTTCAATGATAAACCTTGCAAGACACGTATCAACTGTGACAAATGATGAGATTAACACCTTAGGGACAAGACACCCGAAAAAATCAGACTGAAAAATAATGATTTTGGCATTCGCGACTTTCTTGTAGTGCTCTAGTGTATTAATTTCGCTCTTACGCTACAAGAAAGTCCAAATACATAATTTCACCTCATTAAGTCACTAATAAGGTTTAAGACTTGGTTTATATGCTTAATCTTGACCTTAGTGTCATTTATGAAACCATTTAATCCATATAAACCTTGTAGAACCCTTCAAGAATGAATCTCTAAGCAAAATTTATAAATGCAGGCTTAAAAATAAGAAAAAACAAAATGATGAAAACTAAAAGCTTAAACTCGAAATTAACCTTTATAAACAAAAATTCCTAGAAGCAAAAATATTAGCAAGGTTCAAAAACATAAACCGAAAGCATAAAACTAAGGAAGACAAAATCATGACCTAACACATTCCACATTGAGTGTAGTTAAAGTTACATACAAAAAAACTTAGTTTCCATGGAATCCATTTATGTCATTAAAACATAGACATCCATTGAAAACACTAAAAAATAAGTTTTAAGGGCACTTGAGGGAAATACACAATTTGGTTGATAAAACTAAGTTACACCTTTGTAAGCTACAAGTTACTAAAACCATGGGATGAGAAAGGAATGTTAATATCCTAAGCTAATTTTCTTTTAAAAAAATGGAAAAGAGAGATTTTGAAATCAAGAATTTGAAGCACATGCCCAATATACATCAAGGTTTGAAGGTCACATGCCAATTCACATGTTACCATCAATATTTTGTTGATATTGTTGCTCATGATGTCTTATAAACCAAGGATTGTAGTACACATGACACAACAAGTTCAATAACCTCAAGGTGCTTACAAACAATTGAAACAATTTGTTAAAGTTATCATCTAATCATCCACAAGCTTAGACATTGGTCAATATAAGCTAGTAGAAGAACATCTAGACATAAATTTGTTGAGTTTATTACCACACAAAGGTTGAATCAAGGAGTCGTGACAAATAGGAAAACAACCTATGAAGATTACAAAGGTATGATAGAGTAGGAAGGGATGAGATAACATTGGAAATTTTGGAATCTCATGCTAATAAGTTGGAACAATGGATTCATAACTATGTTGCATGACTTGTTTTCTTATCCTCGTCCTCTTAATATGTAAAGGGATTTTTTTTAAGTGTAAGAAAAGAATAGCTCATTCTTCAAGTATATGAAACAAAATGATTCAATGGAAACACCTCCCAAAGGTACCCATATATTATGATCCTATTCTATATATTCCATTTGAGATCTTCAATTCTATATATTATATTTGAGATCTTAAACGTAATCAAAGTTTCGGTTGGCATGGCATGCATTGATTCAATGAAGTTCGGAGATTCCATGATACTTTGTAAATGGTTCATATTCCCCTTTATGGCATGCAAGTGAATTTATTAAATTCATTTTTAATATCCAATCATTTTTTGTTTTGTATGAAAGTATAAAAATTAGTGACATGTTAATTTATTTTAATTTGAGAGTTCTATTTTTCTTATTCTTTGCATTCATACATGTCAATAATATGTTTTTTTCCATAGCAAAAAATCCTATTTTATATATGTGAAGTAAGAGGGGATCAAGGTGTATGTCATGTAATAGGGGATAAAGGTATCCAATTGAAAGGCCATGTAATAGGGAATAAAGGTGTCCCATAGAAAGGCCTTTTAGTGTTATGTACATATTTTGATTATCAATCTTTTAAAGTTTATAATAAACAAAGTAATAATGATTATTTTTAAGTAAACAAAGTAATAATGATTATTTTTAAGAATTAATTAAATGTTAAAGTCAAGGTGTATGTCATGTAATAAAAATTATAAATGTCCAATCGAATGGTCTTCAAATGTTATATATGTATTTTGATCATCAACCCTCTAAAGTCTATAACAAACAAAGTAATAATAATTATTTTAAAATTGATTGTGTTAAACCCCCTTTGTCTTGGAATTGTTTTTAAAATTAAAATGAAGAGGTTTCAAACATTTCATAAATATTTTAAAAATAAACCATTCAAAAAACAATTGATTAAAATGAAGAGGTTTCAAACTTTGAAGTAAATATTAAAAAAATAAACAGTTCAAAAAACAACTTATATATTAAACTTTTTAATTAATCATGCAATAAAAATGCATCTATTATCAATATAACAAAAAATTTAAATAGCAAATTTATTTGTTAAACATTTTTTAACTCTCAGAGTAACTACTATGTTTATCAAAATTTAATGGCATAGGGTCACATGTCATTGCCTCTAAGGCTCATTTTATTAACAATGTTAATCAAAATCAAAACTTAAGAAGTGTCTAACTATTGTTAACCAATATAGACTAATCTAACTTTAGTTCTACGAAAGGCCAAGAGGGATCAAATCCCTTGAAGTGCAAACATTTCCTTCACTTTTTCATTCCAAAAATATGTATACTGGTATAAATTAAGTTATCAACTTTTTTTTCCACAGAAAAAAATCGTAACTTTATTTCAAAATTACATTCATCATATGATCCACTATTTTTTAAAGATCAGTGTCCATTTCCTCAATTCTTCAGCACAAAAAATGCTTAATTACATTAAATAATAATTGATTTCAAAATCAAATTATATCCAAATCAAAAATTCACATTAGTATACAATCAATGATAGATATATCTAATAGAAACCAGAAAGTAGTATTGACACTATATATATCAACATATTATAGCCTCTATAAAAACTATGTATGATTTATATATCATCTAATTCAGTCTTTATCAGCATAAGGCTTTCTCCTTAAAAAACTGTCAAAAGTAAGTTTACCAAAAACTATCACAATCTGTCTTTGTCTCCCAGTCACAACTTGACATTTTCCTTGTCAAACTATCCAATAACTATCAAAAAACAGTCACTAGATATCAAAACTGTCAACAAATAATATCAAAAACACTAGCATAAGACAGTCACAAGTCATAACAAACATGATCATCATATAAAATCTGTCATAAACCTCCAAAGTCACATGATCCCCCCCCCCCAACAGAAAATAACTAGAAAATCTGAAAAGTCTCATATGTATCAGGTCCTCTATACTCCAGGAGTTTCCAATGACCTTCCATCACATTAGTACCTGCATTAGCTAAAGCATTAGCTTTAGAATTCCTTTCACGATAAATATGCTTGTAATCAACTTTAAATAAGAAATTAGAAATTCTAATCACCTCCTGTAGGATCTGAGTAAGAAGAATATTATTTATTCTGAACTTACCTGATACCCAATTGATCACCAGCTGTGAATCACCAAAAATCTGCAAAGTTTGAACCCCTTATTTTAAAGCCAAAGTAATTAGCAATTTTAAGGCTAAAATCTCAGCAAAGTTGTTGGTGCCCATCCCTAAACCAGCAGAAAATGCAAAGGAGTGTTCCTCAAATAAATACAGTATTCCACCTGCCCCACATATCTGAGGTACTCCTACTGCCGAACCATCAAAATATCCCCATGGTGATTCTTTGTCAATTTGTTCATTGACAACCATTTTTAATTTCAAAGTTTTGTTATCCAAAGGATAAGCATTCAGTAAACCCAAAACTAAAGAAGTAACCATATAAGACTTAGGTTGAATATCTTCAAAACAGCATTGATTCCGAGCCTTCCATATGAACCAAGAAACAATAACAGGTAAAGATCTATACCTGGCCTCAGCATGCATAACCCAGTTCTGAACACAGTCTAAAACTGATATTCTATTCCAGAAATTATTATATCTTAACTTGTACTCAATTTCTGACCAGACACTCCTCGTGAATGAACATTCAAAACCAATATGTGAATTAGTTTCAGAGTCCATTTTGCATAGATAGCACCAGCCCGGTCCTTCTCTACCTTTTCTACACAGTATATCCCATATAAGTGCTTTCCCTGAAAATAAAAACCAGCAATAGATTTTTTTATTTTAATGGACATGTAAGTTTCCATAACCACTTCCACCACCAGGAACTTTCCATCTCATTCCTGGCATGAATAAGATGAAAATAACCACTCAATCACTCAACCATTCCATCTCATTAAGTTATCAGCTATATCACTCAACCATTAAAACAGTTCACAAAACTAATTTATTTATTTACCAAAAATGCCTACTCTATGAAAATGCAGTCTTTTTACCAAGATGGTGCTTGAATGCATATGAATTATTCTATTGGAGTTGCATTATGCAATGAACTATTCTACCCGTCACATAAGGAAAATAATTGTGTATAACATGTCTAAACTAAAGACACTTGAACTTTATGTACCATTTTTCTTCAGCAGATCTGCACAAACCTAAATTTCTGAATTGTTTTCTTAAGCAGAGTTTTTGCACAACCAAATTTTCAACGGATCCAAGTTTCCCTTCTTTCAATATTTGTTTTATTTTATTTATATAAAATTGATTTAACAAGCGTGAGGCTTGCATTGTTATTTTTTATTTTTTATTTATTTAAATTTATTATGGTTGACATAAGAAAAAAAATTAAATTTTTTTTAATTAATATTTTGGACATACGGTCATAACTATAAAAAAAGTGTCTCTTGGCATAGCTCAAGTTTAAATTTGAATACACTATGACTATTAGTCCATAGCCAATATTAGATTGAATTGAGTGCATTAACTTAATCTATTCAAATGATTTGTTTCAAAGCAAATTCATCTTGAAGTCTTCTATTAGGGTTGAGTTTACCCAATATTACATTGAATTGAGTGCATTAACTTAATCTATTTAAATGATTTGTTTCAAAACAAATTCATCTTGAAGTCTTCTATTATGGTTGAGTTGGATTGAATAACTTAGGTTGCCAATGACCATATAGGTATACATTATATGATCAAAAATTTGAGATTCAAAAAAAAGTGTTGATCACATATATTACTTAGCTTTACAAATTTGCTTTGAAATAAGCTTTATATAAAAATTATTATTAAGTGAGAAAAACTGAAAGTTTTTCATTCATATCACAAGAAGTCACCAAGCAATCTTTATTCTTTAATCACACATTTCACTTTACACTTTGTAAACACAAACCTTTAATAACAATTTAAACACATATTTTACCATGCACTTTGTAAATTCAAACTTTTAATCACACATTTCCTAAGCAACTACGTGCATATGGGAAGCTTGAGGAGTAGCTAAGTTGGTTGGAGTCTCAGTCCAAAGATCATTGATATTGAGGTCGGTGGATCAATTCTCACAAATCCAACTTTCTAGGTCCTTTGGAGTTAGGCTCCCAAAATTGGAGTAGATAGGGCAAGACCCCTTCGGGTGGGCCCCCTAGAATTATTACTGTGGATGTAGTAAGCCCCGACCACAATTGTTGAAGCTATGAACCACACGAAAAAACAGGTGCATATGGGTGGTTAATAATCTATATACATAAATTCAAAATATAGATAAAGAAACTCTTCTTAAAAGGGAGATTTTGGATCTTTAACAATTTTGAGTAGTAGTCTTAATTTTATTTATATAATGATGGTCATTTATTAAGGATTTAAGGAAGAGTGCCTTCTAAATGGATGCCTTTGCAACATCTTTGGTATGTGTCATTAATGTTTTGTTCAAAGTGTAGAGTGTTTGTGTCAAATGATTGTAGGCTTTACTCAGCTAAATAGTATCATGGGATTTTATTTCATTGTATTTCATGGCTTGTGGTTGTTCATCTTGGTTTGGTGCCTTTGCAACAGCTTTGGTGTGTGTCATTAATGTTTTGTTCAAAGTGTAGAGTGTTTGTGTCGAAGGATTGTAGGCTTTAATCAGCTAAATAGTATCATGGGATTTTATTTCATGGCTTGTGGTTGTTCATCTTGGTTTGATTCTTGTTGGCATCATTGTAGAGTAACATACAACCAAGGGATCTCTCGGGTTTGTTTTTGCTTTAAATGGTGTTTACTTCAACACACATTTGTAACAGATCTACAAGGTCATTGTGATTGGTTTCACTTCTTCTTCCTGTAGCATCGTCATTGAGTCACAAGCAACACAAGGATCCATGGGGTTGAGTGGTGAGAGTATTTTGAATATTGGTTTCACTTTTTTTTCTTGTTGGCATCGTTCTAGACTCACATGCAACCCAAGGAATTATAAGGGTTGATTTGTTTATTTAAATTGGTGTGTCTATTAAATATTTTGACACACTTGTAACACATCTACAAGGTCATTGCGATTGGTTTCAGTTCTTGTTCTTGTTTGCATCGATGTAGAGTTACATGCAACTAAATGATCTTTTAAGGGTTGATTTTGTTTCTTCAACTTGTGTGTTTACTTTGACACACCTTTGTAATGGATTTACAAGGTCATTGTGATTGGTTTCACATACAAGCCATGCTCAATTGTTTTGTTGTCAATGTTTTTGCCCTTTGACACATATTCAAAACTTTTGAGATTTCCCCTGCAAGGCTCTATATATTTTATAAAGATAACTTTTCCTGAGCATTATTGACTGCTAGTCTATTTCAGATTTTGAGCACTGAGCCCTTGCAGATTCTATATTTATATGGTGAACTTTTGTTTAGTATTATTGACTGCTAGTCTGTTTCTTCCTTTGAGATCATGCCTCACTCCTCCATGGCTCCTGGTATATTGCAAAGAGAAGTCTCTTACTAGGTTGGTTTGTGTACATTAGTTTGCCTTTGTTGATTCTGGCTGCAACTTGCTGCTTTTTGTTTTGATAAGCTTAAAAGAAGCAGTTTGGGAGAGATGCATGAATTCATCAATGGCGAGCCCTTTTTCCTGCTCCTTTTTTAATATGCTTAAAGTACTATATTTCTTATCCCTTTCTTTAATATTCTTAAAGCACTGTATTTTCTCACTGTATCGTTTTATTAATAGAAATTTGAAGCATGTTTCCCAAAAATACAGAGGCAGTTTCCTTTTATTCATCAAGCCGCTAATGAATTGCCTAAACGGCCTAACTTGTCACAACTATAAGTAGCAGAGGTATTAAACTACAGTCTTCTATAATAAAATTCCCCTTTTCTTCATGAGGAAGCTATAGAATGGCCTTTTCAAGATTTTGAAGTTGAATAATACGTACATTTGATTAATTGTCATTTCTTAGTGAACCTACAAACGTTCGCTTCACAAGAAATTGAACTAAAAAAATGTTTCCTCGGAAATATCAGTTATTATATTGTCACAAAATACATTTCACTGGAATGAAAAAAGAGAAAGGAAAAACAGTTTGACAGGAAACAAACAGTTAAAAACATTTTAGAATGGTAATTCAACTGCATTACATTGTTTCGTAAATTAAGAAGCCTTCAGAGGATACTAAAAGCAGCATCAAGGAGGTGTGGGCTTTCTAGCTATGTTGTTGGTCCAACTTGAAAAGGCCCTCTATGCTAACATTCAATTTTTGAAAGTAACAAATAGACTGTCCTACAGCTAATAATAACCTTTAGTTTGGGGGAGTAAATCCATTTTGAGGCCTGAAGCTGATATGCAGAGTTGATGAGCTTGAAAATCACGTGCACATGTAATAAATTAAGACTTGAGTTGTCTGGATGACCAACAACTGAATGTATTTTCTAGTTACATCATTATTCGGATTTTGACTTATCTAAGAGAAGGACTCATACCATTAAGATTTCCTAGATATACAGACATCCCCTTTATAACTCTTACAAAGAAAGGACATCTAGGAATTCCACATTACTCTAGGCATTGACCATAAACTGTCTCCAGGCCCCTATTTACCTTTCACGCGTGGACCCTAAAACCTTGAACCTATCAGACTAGAACCATAAGCATAGTATCAGTACTCAAAACTTTACTCAATTATGACCAGATTTTCACAAAAAGAACATCCATAATGGGCTCTGGTTCCATATTTAGTTGTTTTTTCCATAAAGAAACTACACTGATAATCTGTGAAAGAACCATGGACCTTGTTGTCACCATTATCCCCTCTTGCTGCACGTATCTAATCCAATTCTTCTTAGATTCAATCCCGCTGTTAATATGGTTCCATGTAGTGTACAGAAGTCTAAACAATATATACCCAATGCATTTTAAGGATGGGGATGAAAACATTCTATCAAGTTATCAACCTCTATAACAGGACTTCTTGAAACTCAACTAGTTTGTCATCAAGTCTAAGAAATATGACTTTGCTACCAACTGGGATTTTCAGGTTCGAATAACATCGTATGCATATTTATCCAGAGGGCAGGATTAAAACTCCAAGAAATCTCATTGAAAGCCAGACCATGCATGCTCAAACTCAACAATGAACACTAACCACCTTGTCCGACATAACACCCATGACAGCTCAACCGGTTATGAACAGCTTCCTTCTAGGAGTGGACCAGCTACCTTTTTGACAAATCAAACCCTGGTGGAAGCTATAACACTACCCCACTTTAACCAACCCAGTTGTCCTCTTGTGACTAATCTTGTATGTGAAATTTATGTCTTTTGTGATTCTTGAATTCTCTGCTATTCCAGGATTCCATATCCATATGCCAAATACAATAATGAAAGCAAGATACCAAGCACCATCATAGCTAACTGTAGCCATATAGGCCTCATAGGAAAATTCAAAATAGCTGTGTAAGAAATTCTGGAAGAAAAGCAACCAGATAATAGATTAATATACTATACATGGGTATGTACCAAACGAGGCCTATGAAGCACAATTTGTTTGGACACATTCCCTGACTATCATTAACAATTCCCCCTATGGTAAGGTCACAGGTGGTTACTTACCCTAAGGCCACGTGCTTGCTCAAATCACATTAACAACCTTTGGCATCCTGAAGTTTACCTGCTTTTGGTTTAAGGGGCCATTTTCTGCCATATGATTGACTGCATAAAATGTCTCCCATAAGACAATTCATTGAGAGAACTACTCTGTCCATGTGATTGACTGGCTCTATAGTTGAGAAAATCTTGTCATTTGACTCTTTTAACTGTCCTGCTCAATAGGATGGTCATATCGGTCTGTTTAAGATATAAGTAGATCCAAATTAGTGTTCAGACTCACAAATGTATTCTAAATAACTTATTTTCTGCCTTACTTCCTAGTACCTACAAAGGCTTTTCTAAAAGACGTCATGAATAACTGAATGAACTGTCTTCGTTGCCCACCTATTGGAGTTGTTGTGTTCAAAGATATGGACCACCATAACATATAATGAATTACCTGAACAAGTTATTAAGCAGCTATACAGGGAAAGAGAATGAAGAATCCATTCAACATTTAAAAGCTTGTATTAGAGACTCCACATTGCCACCACCATATATTCAAGTAGTACAGGTTGCCAGTCGTAATATGGTTATTTCCACCATGCAAATTCAAAACAAAAGCTCTTGCCAGTTTTGGGTGGACAGAATAAAGTTGATATGAAGACCAAAGGCTATTTAAGTACTCCAAATCTTAACAGAACACGAATAGCATGATCCTATAAAGTGGAAATAACTAAATTAAACACCCAAGTGATTGAGGACCTTAATTCCTGTTCTTTGTGCACTCAAATCATAGAAGTCTAATATTTGAATGAGCTGGTGCATTACAGTGTATTATTCCCTTTAGATGGAATTATAGATGCAAAGGTGGAGGACATGGTTCCATTGTGACAGAGTCTCCTTCAGCTCCTCATATTCATATTCTGATAAATTTTAGGGGGATCATGCCCAAGAGGGTAGGCCCTACTATTTCCTTTTGTTATTGCATTCAAGCATAAATGAAGACAATGAAATTCAGTAACTGAAATATAGACATATCAGAATCCCATTCGCTAGAAAAAAACACTAGTCCTTAACCAGTGAATGAACTTTTGGACTCAATCTCTATATATTTAGAATTATATTCAATGCTGTCAAAGCTATATTAGTGTAAACATATTGCATTCCAATTAGTTCCAGTTGATTACTTTGAAATGAGTACTCACCAACAAATTAACTATTACACTCACCATATATGAGCTTGAAATTACATGTCTTACATTTTTCACAGTTTGCTTGAAAACACACTTGATTTCTTATATCAACCTAATTAGATTTTCAAATGCAGATTGTGAGTTCATCTGAAGCATATCTGACAAGCATGCTACTCTTGTCAGGTTCATGCCCAAAGAGCTCTTTAGACTCTGTTCATACAGAAATCTTCTTTGAATCTACATGACTTGAGTGCTTGGTCTTCATCTTGTGTATCCAGTTCTTCAATTGCATTCAAGTTGGCAAGAACAATGCTACTAGAACTCCTTTATCTGCTTTCTATGCTTGCTTGAATACTGGGTCTGTGTTTTCTGAATCTTCCTATGTTCATTTCTACCTGTTAGAGGCAGCTTCCATCACCTATTGAAGTTAGAGAAAGTTGATCTTCCTATACTTGAAAATCAGTTGTATGATGCAGAAGATAAAGGCATGTGCAATGCAATTCTAGGCACAGACTGCAGCGATGGTTTCTTCCAGGGCATAGCCCTCTAGCACAGATCGAACAGTGAAATTTTAAGCAAAGCCCATGTGGATTACATTTTGTTAATGCTCATAGAAGAGCTCTCTAAAGGATAGCATGCCCTGTGTTGCCTGCTTCTGTACACTATACAGTTGTATGCCATGTGATGCTATGGCTATTGGGGATAAAAGTGTATCAACCGTATTAATTGCAGAAAAAAGGCTTCTGGAAGATTCACTTCTGCATATTCTCCAAAACTAGGGACTGTAGATGTTTCCCAACCACATGTGTTCTGCCAGCAACCCATCAATTCCATGCAAATGTATATGTATGTAATCAATTCTAGACTCTGCATAAGTCCAAAATCTTGGCCCATAAGCATTGATTATTTATGAATCAGATCAAATAACAGGAGAAAAAAAACAGAACAAGAATTCAAAGAATGGGCAAATAAAGCATAAAGAGACAAGACAAACAGACAAAACAGAACATGAATCCCATTGTCCTTCTCCAAGCATTGGAGAGATTGGAGCTAGCGTTATCAGGCACTACCCATCTCAATATACAAGCGAGGAGACTTGTACAAGAAGATAACCCTTAAACCTTTTATTGAAACTAAGATTAATAGGAGGAATTCCAAATTCCAATGACCACGAGCATAATTGGCACAAAAGAATGCCAGATATTTGTGATAAAGTTTCCTTTAAAATGAGGCTTCTCGCCTGGTTCATTCCATATATAGGCTTTGTAAAACAGGATTAACAGATAGAAATTGCAGCTATTGTGGTTATCCAGAATATGTTGATCATGTTTTTGGAGGTGCCCATTTGCTAAGGATATTGGACATGAATAGAAAGCCATTTTCATGAATCTATGAGGGGCTATCCTTGGGAATCTTTGGTGCTACCACAAGTCTATCCATGTTGACCATATCTTTTGGAGTTACCCATTTTCTAAGGAAGTCCGACTTGCAAGAAGGTCATTTTATGAGTCTGTCAACATCATAACTCTATCGATGGGTTGTCCTTCTCGGGGATCCTTGGTGCTACCACAAATCTATCTGAAATGTCTGGCAGGTAACCAGGACAGACTTTGGAGCTAGAGTTACTAGGCACCTATTTAAATAGAAAAGGCCAGGAAACTTGAACAAGAAGATGACCCCTATACCTTTTCTTAAAACTAAGCTAATCAGAAAATGGCATTCCAATGATGAGAAACATGAATGGCATATTGGTTAGTGTGGTGCTGGAGCAGTTGTGCTTTTTTCTCATTCACATTCCTTTACCTTAAAATATGGGGCATGACAGAGTACTAACAATACGGAAGAATTCTATGCCTTTTGGATTTTATTAAAATTTGCTCTGAATAAAGGCCTGATGTCTACAGGTGCTGGGAGACTCAGAAAATTGGTGGACTGATTCAATGCAAAGTGTCAATTTACAAACTTATAGAGAATTCAATAAGAAGGCAGATGTCCTGTCAAAAGAAGCTATTTATCTTCAGGAAGGCCTTTTATGTTCTCAGGAGTTCAATGGGGTAGAGAGCTTCCCTGTAGTTATCCAGAACAGCTTTTGACCTTGCAACTTTTTCTGAAGGACCTTTTTAGGGGTATGCTAAGAAATAGGTGTTAAGTCAATATAGCATGCTGGTTCATGTTTTTTGTCTTTGTTTTGGAAAAGGAAGACTGTAATAGTAAAGGGACTGTTATGAAGAGGTCTGATAAGACCTGTACCTCAAAAAGAGCTTCCAGGCTCACTCATGTATATTTTGATTTCACTCTTGAAATAGCAGATATAAAGATCTTTTTCTTGGAAAAAAAACATGAATGGCATATAAATGGCAAAAGAGTGTGCTAGCTGTTTGTAATGAAAAGTTTCCTTTAAGATGAGGTTCCTTTCCTAGTTCATTCTGTATATGCAATCCGAACTAAAGCATGGCTTCATAAAACAGGAATTGAAAATGCGGCTTGACAATGTTTCTGACACATAAATGGCACAAAAGTGTGCTAGCTATTCGTGATGCAAGGTTTCCTTTAAGATTAGGTTCCTTGCCAGATTTTTTATGTATATGGAACTCCTAACTAAAGGAAAGCTTCATATTAACAGATCGAAATTGCAGCTATTGCAGTTATCCAGACGATGTTGACCATGCCTTTGGAAGTGCCAGTTTGCTAAGGAGGATAGGCTTGGATATAAGGCCATTTTATGAGTATATTTACATTATAACTCTGTTGACAGGCTGTCCTTTTCAAGGATCCTTGGTGCTACCACAGATCTATCTGGAATGTCTGGCAGGTAATGAGGACAATCTTTAGTGGCGAAAGAGAGTGGAGTAGCGCCCCATGCTAATGTATTGCTTGATTGGCTTCGGGGCCAATATTTTACTAGCTATGTCTGCCCCTCTTTCTGTGGCACAACCATGCGGGTGTTATAAAAACTCCTCACCTCAGTGCCAGAATGTTTGAAGATCTTCCCAGATGAAGGGTACCTATAATTGATAGCTTTCAATTTCCAATTATATAGCTATTAATTTTAAAATCATCCGATTGCCTTAATAATAGATTGTGTAAAGCTAATGTAGAATCTACATCTGGTGCACTTGCCCTGGCATAGGTAGGTAGGGGGGAAGTTATATCGATTTAATGATGGCTTTTGCATCCCTTTTAGTAACATTACTATGAGTCTTTTAATGATAAAGAAAAAAATTGTCCCAATTCTAAGGGTTAGGCAATATTTCAAAAAATACACAACGCCCAAATTCTGAAAATTGCAACTAAATTGCACCATGGCTTTGTTTCTAGATTTTGTGAATAAAGTACATGGTTTTACAAATGGGCCTGGAAGTAACTATACTTATTAATCTGAACATTCGTAATACTACACCTACACAAAAAAATACAGGATTTTTTGCTAATTCAGCCAAAATCATTGCATTTATAATAATTGGATCAAGCTCGACTATGCTTACTCTTCCTTTGGGGCTCTGAACTTGTCCTTCGGAATCCTTCTCTTTGCATAGAAACGGATCAAACCAGTCCAAAGCTTGTAAACCCAGATGCTGCTCCCCAAAAGAGCAAGAATAATAGTAATCATCCATGAAAAAGCCATCCAATGAGGAATAACTGCATCTGCCTTACCAGCAAAGTAAAAGGATGCCAAATTCCATGCCAACCAAGGCCCAACCAAGCACCTCATGACAGTAAAATACACAGTGAAAAATGGAGAAACAGAAGTATAGATCATGTTGGCCAACGCAGACTCCGTTCCAGCCATGCGAGAAATTGTCCACACATTCTGCACTGGAGTCGTCGATTCCCCCGCAGCTATCAGAGAGATGGCGGAGAGCCCTCCATGGCCTGCATAGTACCTACAAGTTACCAGGTAGAAAGAAGTTGCAATATGATGAAAAATAAAGAGGTAATCAGATGGGTTGGCAAGCAAATAGTGAAGCAAATCCACAATGAAATATGCAACGCTGAACTCCATGATTTTGTTCTCTGAGTCTGTATTGGGTGCATCAAGCTTCCATGGGTTGTTGAGTATGTCATGAGCAGAGAGAATGCAGGCGATGGTTGCATGAACGAATGAGATGCCACAGCTCGCAGCTTCGAACCTGTTCTTCCCCTTCCAGTTCTTGAAGATTATGAAGTACCCAAATGCATATAGGGCAGCAAATAGGCCCAGAGAGGGCAGTAACACAGGGAAACCCATGGCTGTCGCACTTTGAAATCCTGACATGTCTTGGATTAATGACCAATCGGGTTCTTCTTGCAGAGCTCCGATATACTGTATATACAAAATCCGGAGATTTCAAGAAATTCCAAGCTCCGGAGCCGTTAATGGTATTTTGAAATGCATCTCCATTCACCAACTTTCAAGAGGCATACAAGCGTCCAGCGTGGTGACTGGTGACTTGGAAAGACTTGTTACATTTAAGATCTCCTCCCTTAACATTTAATATGATTCCTCACCCTAACTGCACGGTTGTTTACGAACCACATCCATGAGTAAAGATTATTCTTTGAATCTTCAATTATTGTACACGGTGAAAATCAAAGCATCAATCTCCCGGTATCATGGGATATCTAAGAGTGTGTGGGTATGGGGATAAATAATCACGAAAGGGATATATAATTATACTTTTTAGTTGTGAATTGGGTTTAGTTTGGATAGTTGAGAGAAATTGGGATATTTAATAGTGTGGGGATTGGGATTTTGGTAAAGGTGATAAATTATGGAATTTTTTTTTTGTGGAAGGCTTAATTTTGAAGGGTAGAACTTGTGGTTTCTTTTTCATAGAAAGAGTATGGATACGTCTTATCAATTGAGCTAAACATTGGGGCTCATTCAAATTTAAATCTACTTGTAATAAGTTGGATCATGTTAATTAATGTTTTTCAAAAATGAAAAAGTGAAGTGAAAATTTACATTTTATTTTGAATGCATCTTCTCTAGGATCTAATCAAGTTTTTTAAACTTTGAATTAAATGAGCTTTTCCACATAAAAAATAAACAAATTGAATTTTTCTATATCATATAAAGGAAATTTGAAAGCTAACATGTGGGCCCTCCCATTATGTGTATGATGGAGACCATGCCAACATCCAAGTCAGGTTGACACAAAAGGAAACAAAAGGAAAGGAAGTTAAAGCTCTTTCATCACCTCATCTTGATATGCAACTCTCTCTTGAGTATTTTTTTTTCCAAAGAAAATATCATAGCTTTATTTGATTAAAACCATATTGGTCATTGACCGCTAGGTCATTACATCTCTAGCAGTTGTCTCACGGAAAAAGGAGAGTTCCTATAAAACTACCATCAAAGAGAGGACAGCCTGTCATGCCTAGGAGTCTTGTAAAAACATACGTATAAAAAACAACAATATCATAGATGACAAAAAAAGGAGAGGACTAAGAACGGGATCAACCCAGAGGGACCATCAACCCATTAACCAACTCCCATTTGTCGATGGAGCCAACCGGCAGAAGCAAACCTTTCTTGGATAGGCCATCAACCTCAGCGTTAGCTTCTCTAAAGATGCGCTGAAAAGAGAGGTAGGTGAATTGGGACCTCACTCTGACTATGTCCTCGAAAAAAGGAAGGAGGAAAATATCCATCGGGGGCTTGTGGTCTTTGAGGCAGTCCGTAACCAACAAAGAATCACCGATAACCTGAAGCATGTCCACTCCAAGGCCAAGTGAAACCCTCAGAAGAATATTGACCACTGCAAATTCAGCCTAGTTGTTGGAAGCTTCCTCCAAGCCAGCTGCAAAATGAAGAGACCTGGAAGAGGAAAGGTGGATGATTCCCCCAACACCACCTGTCTGGGGCCTACCTTGGGAAGCACCATCAACGAAAGCCCACGAAAAGGATTCATCCACATTGGGCGCATGGATGACCCATGGCGGTTTGTGAGGGGGTGACATTGGGAAAGCTTTGAATATACTATAGCTGCGGCCAACATATACTTGGGCAGGAATAAGGATCCCATCAAATAACTTCTTATTTCGAGCTAGCCAAATGCCCTAGACAACAATTACCGGAAGGGCTGGAAGAGAGGAGTAGTGGGGACCATTAATCCAATCCTTCCAAGCCAGCTTTATGTCGGTAAGAAGCCAAAAATGTGTAAAACTTGCAAAAAGAGAAAGTGATTTCCAGACCTCCAACGCATATGGACAAGTTAAGAAGAGATGGTCGATGGATTCAGACTGTTGTTCACATAAGGAACATCTGTTGGGCCCAACTAACAATCTGTGAGTTAAAGTATCCCAAATCAGGATCTTGCCATCTAAGACAAGCCTGAAAAACAGTTTGTTTTTAAGTGGGCATGAAAGCGTCCATATGCTTTGACACCACCAGTCAAGCTGGGGAGGGTCCTCCAATTCTCTAAGAGCAAGATAACCCAATTTTGGCGTATATGACCCGCCCTTGCCATTTTTGGTCCAAAGACGCTGATCTGGTTTATCATATAGTCGAACCATACTGGACTGCAGATTGTGAATGTACTGATCCTAGATAATCACATCACCAACAACAAAAGCAAAAGCAGCAGCTGGAATCTAGCACTGGTGGGATAAAGGTGACACATTCGGAATGTAAATCTGATGCAGATGGGTATAACCCCGATCAGCCAGATGATGGATCTCTTATGTATGTGGTTATGACCCATACAATGGAAGCACTTGGTATGTGGGTGGGATTCCTCACCATGGTTTCATCCAAAACAATGATAGTTATGGCACATTGCCACTAGCATTATAAATGGAAGTGAAGTGGAGGTTAAAGCATTATGGACGGGGGATTAGAGACTTGGTGTAGTGTAATGAACTTAATATTATGATGAAATAAGTGGAAAAAAAAAGTTTACACATATTTTAGAATTGAAGGAATAAAAAGTTAAAGTAAAGTTCTCTATATTGATTCATAAAGGAAAACAACTAAAAATGACCTCTCAACCAGGTTACCCTTCCGAGAATCATAAAATCTTAAAAAAAACTTATCCTTTTGTAACTTTTCTTAGACATCAAAGCATTCAATCATGGACACTTGAATTATAAAAACTTTTGAAAAAGCCAAAAACATATTCACAACTCTGATTAGCAATGTGGTGCATGAAATCTTGGAAGTTTGGAACCCATAAGGAGCATGAACTCTCTGAATTTCCTTTCTAATTTTACTTTATTTTATTTTTATTATATATAAAACAATTTGAAAATTTAATAAATAAACTTTATATATATATAACCTAAAATAAAATAAAATAAATTTATAGCTTTATATTATAATAATGTGCATTTAACCACAATCTTTTTTAAATTAAAATAATTTTCCAAATAACAATATTATTTATCAAAAGACTAAAAATTTATAATGGTTGAAATTATTTCGAGGTTTTACATGTAAATAGATTTTATTTTTTATAAATTGTGGTAGTATATAGTGGATATTAAAATCAATTTTGATTTATTGGATTTTTAAAAGATAAAAAAGTATTTGGTTTATTTTAAAATTGTATTTATATGTTTCTAAAGCTTTAATAAAAAAGCATTGTTAAATTATCATAGTTATATTAATTAAAAAGCTAAGAAAGTGATTTTTTTTCAGAGAAAAAAAAAGAAAAAAAGCCTGACCTTGGTATTCATAGAGAATCAAAGGACATCAAAATATACAATCCAGCATTAGGGCTTTGCCAAGAAACGATATGGCCGTAAACCCGCCATACAAACAGCCAAACAAACTTATCAAGAGAAACACAAAGCATGTTGAGACAATGGGCCATGAAAGGATAGCCATCCACCCGCCCACGGCTAATCTCCCAAAAGGATCCAACAGATAACCCAAGACACCTGCGATTCTGACCTAGATACCAGTCATACATATCGAGAGGACAAATATAGCACCGAGAACCGAGAGCATATACCAGAGTTGCCCGCTCCTTAAGACAAAAAATCCCCCAGGGAACGATGCCAAAAAACAAGAACTAGGAGCCCAGCTCCGGCACTGAGCTCTAAAAGAGCTGAAAGACACCGCTCGTGTCAGTAGATCCTTCAAGAATTTCTGAGAAAGAACCAAACCTAGGAGCCAAATCCAGGGCCTCTTTTGATAAGCTATCAGCTCTCTTATTGTGCTCTCAATATGCATGCCTGATGGTTAGGCTGGAAAAGCATGACATCAAGCGTCTGATATCCATACACCAGTGCCCCAAACAAGGAGAATCCAGAGAAGCTAAGTTGTTTTCCCAATTTATGATGACTGTTTAGGCGCAAAAAATATTCAACGAAGGGATCCCCAAGTCTTTTGCCACGGCTAACAGCGCCCACAGACCCAGGAGCTCTGCTCTGGTGTTAGTTCTGATTCCACATCCCATCGTGAAATTAAGAGAGTGAGATTCGTTCAGTGCTAAGAAAAATCCAACACCACCTTTACGATCGGCAGCAACCTCGTCGAAGAATCCACATGGATAAACCAAAGTCGGGCTAGGACCAACAATCCTGAGTTTTGTCTTTTTTTTTGGAACATGATAATAATGCATAAAGTAATCCACCTAGTGAATTGTGCTAAGAAAAAAGACCTTCTTTCCCTTAAATATACAAAGATTGTTCCCTTTCCAAATACACTAGAGTACAAAGAGAGGGAGGTAGTTGCACTCTGAGTGTAAAGAGTGTTTAGAAAACCATCGATCCAAAAAATTTCTGAGTGAACTGTCAAAAGAGGGGGGCTCGCAAGGGTATCGATCACAGAGACTGTCAAGAACTAATTTTATAAAGGAGCAATCGATGAAGATGTGTTGAACTGAATCCTCACCTAAGTTGCAGAGAACACAACAACCAGGCCTTATCCAACCTTTTTTCGTAAGATTTTCCTAGGTTAAAATTCAATTATCGGCAACCAACCAAATGAAGCATCGGATCTTCAAGGGCATCTTGCATTGCCATATGCTAACTGAAGCCTTATCACAGATTGAGCCAAGTTGAGATCTGTCGATCAAATCATATACCATGGCAACCGAGACTTTGCCATCTTTTTTACTATGAGTCCATAACAATGTATCAGCAGAGTGATTGAGGCGGATTCTTCCATGTTCAAGGCCCTCAGTGTACTCTTTCCAAGCAACTTTCTAGGAACCACCCAATTCCAAGTCCTCTGCAAATAACCAGTACCGATGTGCCCCCAGTGAAGGGTTGCGAGCCTGATGCAGAGTGTATATACCATTGTCCCATAAATATTCCCGAAGATCATGAGGGAGCTAGGGTTGTGAATCAGAGCCCACAACCGGTTCAGACCCAATGAGTATATCCTGGCCATTACCCGCCTGCCAAGCCAAACACCTACTGAGCCAAGGGAGGGTGTTAAGAAAGCCATTCCAGAAAATAGATGTGCCCCTAACAGTGAAATGCTTGTTCCTGAGCCAAGACACCACAGATCTATTCTTTAAGTATTTTGTGGAGATAACCTGATGCCATATACCTACTCCATGAAGGACCATCCATAGGATTTTAAGTCTCAAAGATATACTGAACCATACGAGATTTTTTATACCCCATCCACCTGAGTTAGAAGGCCTGGAGTGTATCTTCCAGTCCATTAGGTGGTATTTTTTCCTATCACCTGAAGAGCCCCAAAGGAAAGAGAAGATCAACTTTATGAGCCTGTCAAGAATAGATTTTGGTATAGGAGCCAGTGCCAACCAATATACCAGCATGTTGGCTAGAACAACTCTAATCAGGACTAGTATTCCCCCCAGAGAGAGGAGCTTGAGTTCCCAATGTTGTATCCGCCTTTCAAAGTTTTTTACCATCCAGAACCAGTCCTTCACCTCATATCCCAGGGGTTTAATAAAGTATCTGAGATACTTAAAACCCCGAGAGATTTGTTCCATCTTGTAAGGCAAAGAAAGAGAGATATTGTTTAAAGTTTTCACCTCCACATTATTAAAGAGAAACCCTAACTTGTCCATGCTAATACACATCCCCGATGCCTTACATAAAGTATCCAGTATAACCTCAAATGCCAACCACTCTTCCAAAGTTCCAATGCCAAAGAGGACTACATCGTCCACAAAAAGGAGATGTGTTAGGGCCATAGAAGACAAGATTTTAATACTTTTAATCAAACCATCTGACCTTGCATCTTTTATCAACAAGTTGAGACCTTGGATGACAAGAATGAACAGTAGGGGGGATAAAGGGAAGCCTTGCCTAATACCCCTCGAGGCAGTGAAAAAACAAGAGGGAGTACCATTGACTAGCACAACAAAGTTTGCAGAAGAAAGGAAACCCATAATCTAGTTAACACCCGCCAAAGGAACCCCAATCTGTAACAAGATATGTCTGAGATAAGTCCAATTAACCCTATCAAAGGCTTTAACCAGGTCAAGCTTAAGGATTAGACAAAAAATAAGAAAGTGATTGTTATAACAAGTATTTCTAAATTGTAATTTAGTGTGGGTGTCCATAAGATATTATAAGAGAACGTGATTTCATGTTCAAAGTTCTTAGTGTTACAAATATGACAAATTTTTTGGTCTGATAAGGTTTTAAGATTTAAAGTGTCATGTTTTATTATGGGACTGGTAAGAGTGTGTTCTTATTTTAGGGATGTTGATTTTCATTTGTCTTTTTTTTCCATGAAAAAAACACATTTCCATTTACCAAAAGAAATATATGCTTCATGTGCTATATGCATAGTTTTGAATTATGCGAAATTTAACATTGTTCTATGCTTGAGTCTTCAGCTCAACTAAATATGTACAAATTCAAAAACTTGCTATAGCATTATAGAGAAACTTCATACCTCTTTCCACCTGAAAAAGCCAAAAATTGTAAAACATAAAAATATTTTTTTTATCTTATAAATTAGGGTTGATGGCCTCCTTTAAAATCCATCTTAAAATATCAGTAACACTCACAAACAAAACCAAAAATAATTTTATAATAAAGTATTTTTGAAAGTCATTAATAACATAATTGAGTCATCTAATTTTTCCACAACTAAAAAAAATGGTTTATAAAACCTACCCACCCAAAATAGCGCTCATAATTCTTAAAAATATGAACTTCCAGTCTTACCAAATACTTATTAATGTATTTTCTTAAAAACAAATTCTTATCCAATAAAATACTTCATAAACTATTACACACTTTTATATAATTAAACCACTACACACTTTTATAGTTTAATTCTTTTGAATATCAAAACTAAGTATTTTTTCATTTAAAAAAAATATAAAAACATTTACTCTCATAATCAAAAAAGTGGTCCTCCACCGCAAACTCATTCACATCTTTATCATGTAACGTAATTATTATTAATAACATAACCAAATCAAGCTTTTATCGTATACCTCTCTTTTTCTCAAATATATATCCATTAACTATATTCCTTTCAAAATATTTCCCGCCTCGAATATGCTACCCGTTAACAAATATTCTTTACAATTATTTTCCTTGGAATATGCTATATATTAACAAACAACCTTGACAGGGTTTTCTAATGTTTCTCTTTACTTTCCAATATCATGCATTTTTTAGTGGCAAGGGAATGACACTTTCCCAATTTTGCAAGTTTCAATTTGCTCCGAATCGAATGAGTGGTCAATAAGGTTGAGATATATTTATAATTTTAAAAAAATGAGGTATTTTTTTTTTAATTTAAAAAATTGAGATATATTTAGAGACACAAACTATATTTAAATGAAAAAAACTGTTTTTTTATTATTATTTATTATAAAGGAATCAAGAAAAGCTTATTGGACAAAGAAGTCCTTTACAGCTCAATATAAGGAGATGCTGTAATGTTCCTACTTAATAAAATAATAAAAAATAAAAAATTGAATTATGTCCAAAAAAAATGTTGGTCTTGCACATGGTTTTAAAACCATGTGCAAAGCCTCGTAAACAACCCATGATTTTATTGTACATGGTTTATGAGGGCCTTGCAAATGGTTTTAAAATCATGTACAAATCCTCCTAAACAACCCATGGTTTTATTGTATATGGTTTAGGAGGGTGTTGCAAATGGTTTTAAGACCATGTGCAAGGTCTCCTAAACAATCCATGGTTTTAGGAGGGCCTTGCACATGGTTTTAAAACATGTATGGGGGAGATGTTGTAATGCTCTTTCCTAACAAAATAAAAAATTATATAAAATATGTGGACCTTAAATAAAAAGATGTGTCTTTTGGTCTGAATCACACCAAAGATGATAGTTGAGTGCAATACTTAAGAAGAGGTTTGCACCTCCAAATATTTGACCCCTCTATATAGCTTAGGATTTGGAACTATGCTGGTATACTCACAAAAAACTTAACAAACTTCTACACATTTGGTGGATGGTAAGTCAAATAAACCAAAACATGTTTCAACGAAATTGAACCCAAATAGTGAATTAAAATCCATATTGCCCACCAACAAACAACAATATACTTGTTGTCTAAAAAAAAATGATAATATTTTTGTATTCTATATAATCATGAAAAAGTTCAAACACCCATAATCATGAAAAAATTCAAACACCCATTAGTTAGGAATATGTTCATTTTTTCATAATCTAGACTTTTTACTTTCCGACCTAATTTCACTTTAATCTTTTAAAAATGGTTGTTTGCAGATGTATTATATCTTATTACTAAGGAACCTCGATAGAAATGAGAATTAATACATATTAAAAATTGTTTTATTTATGTAATGGAATTAATTAATACATTTTTTAAAATTTAATTATTTTTTTCATTATGATAAAAAAAATGAATATCCACATGCAAATGGAAACGTGGAACGGAGACAAGGAGGATGTGTCGAGAGAGGGATCACGGGTTGGTGGTCGATAGGATGACTATTGGTATAGGAAGGGGTTTTTTTGTTTCATTGGAAATATGTTGCAGTCATGTTTGCAATGGAAAGGGAAGCCTAGCTCTGTCTAGGAATGGGAAGGGAAATGTTTTAATTTTTTCTTTGGGTTTGAAGGATGAATTCTGGTCTCCTTTCTAAATCGATCTTTTTTGTAAAACTATGTATATTTTAATTTCTATACAGTAATAGAAGGTTCTCTCAGCTTACATAAAAAAAACATATATTTATAAAACATTGCATTTCATTTTATATGTCATTTATAGAATTGATTACAAATAGAATTAGAGAAATATTATACAAATTCATTTCTCCAAAACAATGTGCCTTCCTTTAAGGAAGACAGATTCATGATGTAATAGGCATTGCACAAGAAGTCCTACATTCGACAAAGGTCAAACACATTTTGGTTGTCGTCATCAAGCTAATCTATCTAAAGCATATGATAGAGTGGATTGGACTTTTCTTAGGCTTATTCTATTAAAGTTTGGCTTCCATCTTGACATGGTGAACTAGATTCTCTCTTGTGTGCAATCAATTAGTTTTGCAGTGCTTATAAATGGCTCTACCTTTTCTTTCTTTCAATCGAGAAGAGGAGTTAGTCAAGGGTGTCCATTATCCCCTCTTTTATTTCTATTGGTCATGGAGGGTCTCAATAGAACCAACATAACAACAAGAGTCAATGAAAATTTAAAAGGATTTCATTTTGGAGGGTGTCCACTATCCCCTCTTTTATTTCTGTTGGTCTTGGAGGGTCTCAACAGAACCAACAGAACAACAAGAGTCAATGATAATTTAAAAGGATTTCATTTTGGAGGTATGGTATACATCTTTTATCTATTGTTTGTAGATGACATCCTTCTCTTCTTAGATGGTTCTATACGGAGATTCATAAATTTAAATGTCTCCTATATTCTAATAATTCCACGATTTCCATTATGAATATGGATCAAGTGTCTTGAAATTGGATTTGCTCTCAATTTGATTTAGAACCAATAGATGTAAATCATGGACTAAAATATTTGGGGTTTAATTTAAAACCTAACGATTACAACATCAAGGATTGGGCATGGCTTGTTAAGAAAGTTGAGACAAAATTGCAGTTCTAGTGTAATAAGTGGTTATTGAAATTTGGCAGATCGACACTCCTTAAGTATGTTATGGAAGGAATTCTTGTTTATTAGGCCACCCTTGCACACATTTTGATTGGTGTACATTTTATCATTAGGAACTCTGCTTCAATTTCCTATGGAGAATACAATCGAATGACAAACCCTTCCATTGGGTTTCTTGGAATCGACTTACTTTACCCAAATCCTGTGGTGGGTGGGGCCTAAAAGATTAGTCAAGTTTCTCCAAATCCCTTGTAGTTAAAGGTATTTGGCGGGTATCAAAAAGTGACAGTATGTGGGTCAAAGTAGTTCAACATAAATATGTGCATCCAATGTTTAATTTGGAATGGTCTCGATGCACAGTCATACCAATGAGGAATGTGTGCATAATGGAAATTTATCTCTTCTTTCAACATTTGATCTTATTGGTGGTTGGCTCTCTTGGGAAGTTGGTAATGGCAAACTCATTTGACTCATACTTGATCCCTAGATTGGTAGTAATGACAAACATTTATTCTCTGATAAGGTGACATCATCTCTTGTGGACAAAGGACTCTTTCTTTTATTAGATACATGATCCAGTTCATTCTACGCCACATCTCCAAGAGTCATGGCTTTTTGTTGATGACTTGGGTTTTGCAAATGAAGACAAGGCCCAATGGGAGGCATACATTAGAGCACTTACAGATAGTTTGTTTTTCTTACCAATAAGGAAGACTCCTTGATATGGGCTAAAAATTATGATGGAGGTACTTACAAGCCTAATATTGGATGTCATATTCTGTGTGAATCTGAAGATCTGCCTCCTCATGAATGGTGGTATAAGGAGATATGGAACCTAAATTGTCCTCTCAAGTCAAAAAATCGTGTGGCTTATCCTATCTGGCAAGGTCCTTGTGTGGGACAATCTTTTGAGGCTATATGGAGCAAGACCTAGCAGATGCTCTCTTTTCAAATCTAAAGGTGAATCCATCAACCACATTTTCCTTTATTGTTCGTACTTGACTAATATGTGGAGGTTTGTGTCTTAGGTAACGCGTATCCATTTTAAATGGGGAGGGGTTGGTATTAATGAGGCATTTTAGCTATGGTTCAACAATCCTACTTATAGAGATTATAAATCCCTCCAAGCTCTTATGGTTCGGGGAGCTTGGTTCACTCGTAACAAAGTGATATTCCAAGAATTATACATTCCCTCCCACATTTTTTCAGCTAAGAGTCGTTCCATTTTGGAACATTTTCCACAGTGCAAGGATGGTGCCTCAATGAGAAGGATTGTGATTGAACATATTAATAAGTCGAAGGCTTGGTGCTACTTTGATGGTGTCTCATAGGTAATACCAAGTGACGAGGGTGTGGGGAGCATATTGTATCTATCAGATAGGAGTTTTCAAATCCTCTACAGGTGTTGGACATTCTACTAATAATCAAGTGGAGTTAATGGCTATCAGGATGGTGGTGAAACTAGAAGTATAAAAGGAGTTTAGGAATCTGCAGATTTGTGGGGACTCTCGTTTTGTCATAGAATGGTTACCATAGAAAAATCCCCCCCAAAAACATCTTCCTTAGACCCATATTTGGCAATATTTGCAGGATAATGCTCTCTCTCAATGAAGTCTCTTTTCAACATATCAATAGAGAATGAAATTCTCTTGCTGCATTTTGCCAAAAATGGGTATATTGCTTGTTGAAGGAACAAGCAATGTATGGGAAATACAGAATGGCATCAATAAGGATTGGACTCGGGACCATTTCTTTTCTGATTTATTGGCTGCAGATATTTTCGTAGGAAACTTAAGCGATATTTCTTTTATGTCTATTACAAAGTATATAATGTGACATTTTATGGAGATATAATCGCATGCATTGTCTTTAATGACATTACTACTTGGATGTATGTATATGCATTTTGTCTATATTATTGGAGGATGATGCTTAAAATTTAAGGCATATCATGCCAATGAACAATATGATTCCAAATTTAATATAAATTTTGAGTTGTGATTTTTTTTCCACGGAAAAAAAAAAAAAAAAAATCATTTACAAATAATATTTGGTCTTAAAGAAGGTATTTGGTATACCCAACTGTAGATCATACAATAGAGTGCACTATTAAGGAACTCCTTGTGACATCCAACTCCTTGCGACATCATTGGTTTAAACCCCATAGCCATGTGTATCGCATATGGGGTAGTATTAATACACCTAGAGGTTATAGTGGCAACGGACCATAATCGACCCCACATCATGTGGGTATGAACCCGACCCAGTTATCGATTCTGCTAGTCACAAAAAAAATTGTATTGTAGTAAGACCTAAAACTATCTCCTAGAGTAAGAGCTCTTCTTCCTCAGAGGTAAGGAAACAGGTTAACTACCCAAGACCTAAAGGCATATGGGAGGAGTGGAAGTCTTCCCCCTTGGGAACCACCAGCAAGTTATTTCAAGTGGAATGGTTTTTCTTCAATAATGGTGATGAGTCAAGTTGCATTTTATTAGTAGCCAACGATGGTTTCCCTCACTACCTTCTCACTTCAGTGAGTTATGATAGATTTTGTCATCTTCAAAAAAATATCATTATATGACATAATTTAATCTTATAAATATTTAACAAATGTTTTAATAATTAATTAGATTACCATAACATAGTTATAATTTTTTTTGTTGCTTGACATATGTTTCTGATTACATATCATAGTAGTTAGAATCCGATTCTCCTCATTATGGACTCCTCCAACTATGTAGTCTAAACATAAATTAAGAACAAAAATATGGACTCGTTTCCCATATCAACATGCATATTCTGTCAAAATATCTTTCTCTTATTGTGATACATGAATCTATGGCGTGTAGTGATGAGATTATTATTGACCTCATAATTTCGCTCCCATGATGGGAATTTACCAATGTGGATTCCTTTGGTAAGTTGGATAGCCTTATAACTGGCTCGAAATCTAATGAGATGCTATGTATTAATAAATGGGTGTTTTATTATGTCCTCGACATTATTCTATTCCCTCGAGAGTTAGGACTTGCCTATCTTATTGTGAATATCTACATGCCATATGAACACAAGGTCATCTTTTGGGAAAATTATTTGACTCTGGTCTATTAGCAGGGGACATGATTATCTTGGCTAGGGATTTGAACTTTTCTTTGGGAAAAGGTGAGATATGGGGACCAAATGCTCAAAAAGATCAAATGGTTGATTACTTCCTTTTAAGGATTGAAGAAGATTCCTTGTTTGATATTCAACTCGTTTCCATTAGACCTACTTGGTGGAACAATAGAGTTGCCCATGATAAAATCGCCAAAAGAATTGATAGATTTCTAATTACTGAGGGGTTATTAATATCTGGTACTTCATTCAAGGAATAGGTGGGGGAAGGAGGAAACTCGAATCACTTCCCTAAATTTATGGAGATAGGTATTCCCTCTAGGAAACCATCTAGTTATTTTAAGTTTAAT
Source organism: Pseudotsuga menziesii (assembly GCA_001517045.1). Taxonomy (NCBI): domain Eukaryota; kingdom Viridiplantae; phylum Streptophyta; class Pinopsida; order Pinales; family Pinaceae; genus Pseudotsuga; species Pseudotsuga menziesii. The sequence goes on from LPNX010213291.1 coordinate 134,704, forward strand.
ACTTGTTGGCTGGAAGAAGTTGTCTACATTCAACTTATCAAAAGCAACTAGGTTCCATTTGATGTTGATCAATATGGTTCAGATGGCGTCCATTTTCTTAATAATCTTTAAAGAATTAAAGGTAAATCCATTACCTGGGTATCTGATAGGAAATATTGGTTAGACCAAGAGCTCGAAAGGATTAAACACATCCTAGACACTTTTCATGATCAATATAAAGAAGGATTCTCAACCATAGAACATAGAAGAAAGATAGTGGAGAAGGAAATTAGACGTACCAAATTATTGATGAAAAAGAAGCCACTTGGCCATTAAAGAGTAGGGCCACGCGGATACAAAAGGGTGATGACAGCACGAAATAATTTCATAACTTTATCAAACACAAACACCATACAAATTCTATCTGGAAGATAGAAGATGAAGAAGGAGCTCAAGTGCCTGATTTATAACACTTGGCCAATAATGGTGTGAGTCATTTCAAAAAATAGTACCAAGAATATGAGACACTATCAATTGCACACAAGATCAAATTTATGGATGTCTATCCACATATGGTTGATGAGGCACAAAATCATGAGATCATGGAGGAGATCAAATTGAAAGAATTACAAGAAGCAGTTTGGTCTATGCCAAAGGATAAAAGTCATGGCCCTGATGGATGGAATATTGAATTTTTTGGTGGATTCATGGAGCTTTTTTAACTTGATATTGAGCAGTAATTGAGGAATCCAAAGCAAACGAGAGAATCCTTGCAGCTTTTAAAGCCACTTTTATTGCATTACTTCTTAAGGTGGATAATGCAATTAATTGGGACAACTACAACCCTATTTATCTATGCAACTATATAAATAAGCCAATAGCCAAAATCATTGACATTAGAATAAAACCTATTCTCTCTACCTCTGTTTCACAAGAGCAATTTGCTTTCCTAAAAGGAAGGAAGATTCATGATACAGTAGTAACTGTTCAAGAGGTGATGCACTTTGCTAAATTTAATAGGTTAGCTGCAACTATAATCAAGGTGGATCTGACCAAAGCTTACGATGGGGTAAACTGGTTGTTTTCTAGATTGGTACTTCTCCAAGTAGGATTTGAACTTCATTTTGTCAATTGGGTTTCCTCTTGTATTGATATTGTTTCATATGCTCTTCAAATTAAAATATTTTCCTCCAGTTTTTTCAGTCTTGGAAGAGATATTAGATAGGGGCTCCCTCTGGCACCTCTATTATTTATTTTGGCTATGGAAGGACTCAATATATCCTTATCCCTTGCACGATCCAATGGCGCTACCTATGGAATAAAGGTGGCTGAAAATCTTCATATCACACATCTTCATTCGTTGATGACATTCTCCTCTTTTCGAATGGTTACAGGAGGGACCTTGTGAAGTTAAAAGATATTGTATATCATTTCTTTTAAGTTTCGAGTATGCAGGTGAATAATAGGAAATCCATTGTTTCAGTGATGAAACTTTCTCAGGATGCTATTGACTGGATGCTTGGCCTATTCGAATATGTTGAAGATGGTGCACAAGATGGGCTTATTTACTTGGGATTCATTTTAAATCTAAATGACTATTCCAAAAGAGATTGGGCATGGCTGTTAGGTATTGAAAATAGACTCAATATGTGGTGTAACATATGGTTGTCCTATGGTGGAAGATACATTCTTATGAAATATGTTCTTTAATCTTTAACAATTTAATGGTATTCTTTGGCTTATGTCCCAGTTGGAACACTCGAGTAAATAAAAAATCCGAGTTACCATTTTTTTGTGGAAGGGAAATGTTGAAGATAAATATTATCCTTGGGTGGCCTAGGATAAACTTGCTTTGCTTAAATATCTAGGTGGATGGGGTCTAAAGAATCCTCATTGTTTTGCCAAGGCTTTGGTTGCAAAAGGTGTTTGGATAATTATCAAGGGAGAGGGTTTATGGGCTAAAGTGGTGACTGGTAAGTACATCCTCCTACTTATGGTTGAAGAATGGATAAGAAGGACCGGCAAAAAACTAGACTCGACTCTCCTATTTGGAGGGATCATTTAAAATCCTTTGATTTCAATGGCTCGGGCCTTCAATGGTAGATTGGTAATGGCATAGAGGTACGTCTTGGACAAGACCCATGGGTGGGTTGCTCAAATATTTTCAATATGCCTATTAACATTATGGAATATATTTAGAACCACAGTCTTTTATTCATAAGTTACATTGGTTTTGGTGCCAATAATCTATATTTCAATTATATTTGGATGAGTGCAGTGGACGCGGGCCTGAATAATACAGACAATCTTATTTGGAATCAATATGTTAATGACTTAATGAACTCACGCATTCACTTGAGATTATTCACTTGTTTGGTCCAAGAATTCAAATGGTCTACACTCCTAAGGTGGGTTATCACGTGATTAGGGATGAGGAAGATATCCATAGACTATTATAGTGGAACAATGTCTTATGGAATTTTAATTGTTCGTTAAGGATGAAGCTCTTCTTATGGTTGGTTTTACATAAAGCAGTTCCGGTTTGGGAGACTATGACTCAACCTTATTGGAACAGGACAAGTTGGTGCCCACTTTGTAGTAACAACTGTGAATTTATTGATAACTTTCTACACTTCCCATATATGTCTAGAATTTGGTCTCACATCTCCAATATTGAAGGATTGATCTTCAACTGGAATGGAAATCATCTACAAGACACTCTTTTATCTTGGACAAATAATGATGGTTATTGTGATTTTCATGCCTTACCAGTTATCAGCATCTAGTTTGTTTAGCTAGCTAGGAATAGGCTATCTTTGAGGACATTCTCATGCCACCTAAATTATATGGTTCAAAAGTTATGGCCACTCTCAGTCTATTCCCTCATAACAAAGAAAAACATGGTCTCTGCATTGTTAGAGAGGAAAGCGTTGACAAATCCAAATGCTGGGCATATTTTGACAGGGCCTCACAAGGACAACCTGTTAAGGGAGGATCTAGGAGAATCATTCATATCTTTGATAATCATTACCATAAATTTTCTATTGGTTTATGATCCAACACCAATAATCAATAAAAACTTTTAGCTCTTAATATCACCTTTATCTCAACTATAAACCTTGGCATCTACGAGTTACAAGTTTTCAATTATTCTCAAATGATTATAAAGTGGATGGAAAATAGGAACCCTCCAAGAAATATTCATCTCCTATCCATTTATGAAAAGCTTATAAGACTTGTTGATAGGTTTCAAATCATAAGCTTTCAACATATTTACAAAAAAAGGAATGATCCGATTGACCATCTTTGAAAAAATTGTACTCTGTCAGACCGAAAGTATGTGGCTACAATGAGAACAAGACAATGATAACATTATTGAACATTACTTGGCCAATCAATAAGCCAATATGAGTGTGACTAATTGAAATATTTGTTTTTTCGAAGAACCTCCATTTTGCACTATATTATCCTATATTTGTATTTGTTTCTTCGAAGAACCTCCATTTTGCACTATATTATCATTTATTTGTATTGGTAGATCTATGAATTAAAATCTAGATATCTAGGATGTACATCCATGAGATGATATAGTGCAAATAGTCTAGATATCTACTATGTACATCCATGAGATGATATAGTGCAAATAGTCATCATATGATTTGTAGGATTTACATATGTCACATAGTGGACAATGACTAGATATGACTTATTTATAAGTTTATGTACAAAGTGTTTTCTTAAACTTAATGAAATGCATATTTTTTTCTAAAGAAATTTAAAACATATGCTGAGAACAAAATATTAAATAGATTTTCTTTATTATTTCTACAAGCATTCCTTCTATTGAAAACACAAATAATACATGGGTTTTCCTTATTATTTCTCCAAACATGCTTTAAACAAAAATATTACACAAGATTTCCTTATCTTTTCTACATATAAGCCTTGTTATTTCTACAAGCAGTCCTTTTGTTGAAAACAAAAATAATACACAGGTTTTCCTTATTATTTCTTCAAACATGCCTTCTACAAATATATTACACAATATTTCCTTATTATTTCTACATATAAGCCTTTTATTGAGAACAAAAATATTACACAGGTTTTCCTTATATATTTCTACAAAACATGCCTTCCACCCGTGGAAGCATAAATGAGATAGTTATAATTTATTAAATTTTTAATTAAAATAAATAATATTAATTTTTTTGTTTTTATCTTTCTTTCCCAAATATAAAGTTATATAAGGATATTTATAACATTTATAAATGCCCTGGATGCGGGTGATAGGCAGGACAAAGGAACCCAATGCCGGAATGACGTGCCCCAACACGTCACCAGGCAATCCACGTCACTTGGCGGAGTTGACGTGACACACACGCGGACAAGTGACAAGCTGGATCCTCCGTGCATTACATCACCCACATGACTCACACGCAGACTAGATGTTGACTTCTCCGTGCATGATGACTCCTCAGCGCCCGATGACGACGAGCACGCTTTTCCACAAAGGACGTGTCCTCTCGACAGTTAAGGTTGAGCAAGACGGGCTATGCACATTAATGGTCAACCATAATGCGCATAGATCTCTGTACAGAGGGTTTAAGGTCCACCAACTTACCCTGTTCATTCTCGCTCAGCGTAAGCTGCAGAAGCTCTGCTACCCTTCATTCAAGCTCCAGCGCGCAGAGCCGGATTCTTGCCACCATTCTGCCACCCTCCTCCCCTCTACTCTCAAGCTTCAAGAGATCACCATGCCACCACATCGTCGCGACACTTCTCAGGGGTGGACGAGGACGTGGAAGAACTGGAAGAGGTGATTCCAAACCGACTCCTTTCAATGCCCAGGCCAGTTCAGTCAGATTCGACGTCGAGGTCCCGAAAGCTCTGTGGGCAATGATGGATGACTGGGAGGATGACCTCTTGTGCTCCCTCTCAACGGCCAACCGCACCCCATCCCGCAGAGGGAACTACTGGGTTATTAAAAATTTGATCACCCGTCTCATTCTACGTTCTGTATCTCCCTACGCAGCTCCTGAAGCTAAACATGTTGGCCCCGCTCCTTAAGCTCATTCTTCTAACCCTGCTCCTCCCAAGCCAACGACTCTCTCTAGGTCTCTGGCCCCAGTCCCCCCTCCTTCCACCTCTATTCCAATGCCACCCCTGGTCTCCTCCGACCAGACTGATTCTCCCTCTGTTCCCCCTCACCCCATTTCCACCCTTGTTCCCTGCTTCCCCTTTGCCTCAGCTCCCTTAGAATCCACCCAAAACCCTCCCCCTCCCCCTCAGCGCCAGTTTGCGACAACAATAGGAAAGGTGGCCAATGTTCTTCCACCCAGGAAAACGACCCCTTTACCGGCCAAGCGATCAAACCCCGCCAGCAAGGAAAGCATGGACAACTCTATAAGAAGCAGAACCTCCAGCAGCGCCAACAGCTCAGGTGGAGAGGCTGAAGATTAGGTCGTGCAATGGGGTACGGACTTTGGCTACTTGATTACTGAGGTGCCCTTCGAGAAGCTCTAAGGCCAAGTTAAATGCTCCAATCTTTCTCCTTTTTTATGGTTATCCAGATTATTGCTCCTTAGAGCAATTTCGTTAAGGCTAGGACATAATCTTTTTTTATTACTTAAACAACAAACTGGTTATGTAAGATATGTTTTCCCTATTTACGGGAGGATCACCCTAACAGTTACAGCCTGCCTATCTTCTCCAGGCAGATTGGTGTGCTTCCTTGGTTTTTGCGTTCATGCATGATGGACTCGCTGAATTGTATTTTTATATGTATTTTTATTTCTCCTTAATAGAATAGACCTAAACTTACAAACAAAAAAATTTATAAATGTGTTTCTATGTATTTGATTTTTTTTTCAAGAATAATCTTAGGATTTTTTTTTTGAGTCTTTTACTCATAACACTCAACCATTTGAACTACTTCAAGATCATTTAGATTTTAGTCACAACACTCAATCACTTGAACTTTCTCATTGGATTGAATTTTATGTAAGGGGCATTTAAGTTGTCAAAATTACTCGAGGATCACACTTGACCTAAACCACACCCTTATAATGTCTGGAGATTTGATCTTGGGTCACCATGCAAAACAAGGCCTCTAAAGCCACTACTAATATTGCAAATTTTATGGTATTTATAACATGTATTTCACAAATATTTATAAATGGGTTTTTACGTATTCATTTGTATTAATCTTTTTTATTTAATTTATTTTTATAATCATAAAATAAAAAATTAAAGATACACGTAAAATTGTGTCTTAGTAATTTTTATGCTTCAATATTTGTATCATTTTTCAATTTATGTTTACATAAATTAAAAGTTATCAATTTTAATTAAAAACAAAATTTTGTGAGGTTATGGGCTTAAATTTTTGTAAACATCAGCAATTACATGGCTGCTTGGGCTGTCCCTTGTCCTTCATACAATCTTTGTAGTTTTGACCTTAAAAATATATGATATTATTATTAAAAGAGGAATATATAATTACATTATTCATAAATATTAGAAAAAACAATATTTAATTTAATAATAACAAATATTAATTTATTAATCAATTAAATAAAAATAATTTAGTTTATAAAATTTATAAAAACAAAATGATGGATAAATAGTTTTTTCGCTGTCTCTTGTCCCACAATCAAAAGTAGTTTTGACCTTAAAAATATATAATTATTATTATTAAAAGAAGAATTAATAATTATATTATTCATAAATATTAGAAAAAAATATTTAATTTAATAATAAAAAATATTAATTTATTAATCAATAAAAATAAAAATAATTTAGTTTATAAAATTTATAAAAACAAAATCATGGATATATAGTGTTTTAACTAGTAAAATTTATTTATTTATAATTTTACTTGTATAATTATTTATAGTTTTTTTTTTCACAATTACATATAAAAACATTAAAAATAAAGAAAATAAAAATTTCAATACTATGCTTTTTATTTAGAAAATAATATTTATTTCTAAATTCTAAAAGTAATAATGAATAGTATAATATTTTGGTGGATTAACTTAAGTGGTTAAGAGGTGTGAGTTGTAAGCATAAGGTCTCGGGGTCAAATCTATAGGTATGCTATACATAGATATATAAGAGCCTTTCCTAATGTGCAAGTCAAATTACATTGAAAAATAATAATGAATAACATAATATTAATCATCATTAACATAATTATTATATTTAAATAAATTAAACTTAAACATAATTACACCGACAGACATTTTTTCCCTCGGGTCTTTGTTGAGAACAACGTAGCATTAGTCATCCTTTCCACCAATCCGGATTCCACGCGTATCCTCTTGCTTTGTTGGCTCATGTCCTTTTGTTTCTCCCACTACTTCGGTGGATTGTTAAATGCCTGAGGTTTCTTTCCCTGCTCTGGTCGTTTCTTCCCCTCACCCCGACGGTTTCTTCCCCTGCTCCCGTGGACTCTATTCGCCCTATGGTTTATTCTCCTGCTCTGGTGGACTATCCTCACTTCAGAGGGTTCTTATCCTGATCTAATGGACTCTTCTCATCTTGCTAGTGGTTGTCCTAGTGTCATTAAAGCTGAGTTTATGAAACCCCAATGGTAGGTGATAGATAGCTTGCTTTGAGGTTTTCCGCTTGCTGCACTGAGGGGTTTTGTAACAAAAAGTGATGCCTCTGACATCTAATCACCATTCAATACTTTCCTTGGGTAGACGGACTCCACAACCAAACAAGATGGATTTGTCAGTTTTCACGTAACCCATTCATGGAGGTCGTTGGACATCTTGCTAATCCAACACCCCTCCCTCGTGCATATATTGTGTTTGGTGGTCACATTCAGTTTGGTGATCTGAAGCTTCCAACGATTTTAGAGTCAGAGCGGATTCAAACGATTTGTAGGATTTGGGTTCACACATACAAATTACATTCAATTGATTTGCAGGAATAGGGTTCGGTGTTTCTACAGAGCAAGGTTTGCAAGATTTTGGTTTCAAAGAGCCTAGAGAAGAGAAAAAAACCAGGTACTATGTTTTTTCACTTCACTTCATATATATCTATGCATCATGTAGATTTCAATTGTTTGTCAAAGTTGATAATGTTGATTTAATGTAATTTTCTTGTTACTTTGAGATTGTTAAAACAAAGATGTCCCATCTATGCAAATAGGCCCTAATATTGATTAAATTATACAAACTTCAAAGCTCTCGTCCAATAACTTCCAAAGTTCTTTCAGAAAATGGTTTCTACTTTAATTTATTTTGTTTGGTGGAAATCAGATCATCCAAAAGGGTTGAGCCCTACCTGAATGTATGTTGTTTAAAAAAAGGAAGAAACCAAGTGCAAGTGACGAGCAATTTTCATAAAATAACTACATGGCACTAAATCCAAATAAAATCTGGCACTATGTTTACTTTAGTTTTGCTCTGTTTAGGGATCTCGTTAATAGGCGATTCCTTGTGTTACCCTTGCGAGTTTACTAATTTTAATTCCGAGTATATTTATCCTGGTTGGCTGTATTGATTTCCAGCACGTCGATTGGGTGTCTAATTACTCGACACATAAATTAGAGGGCTACTACTGCTTTAACTTGTTAATTTTTTAGCAGACAATGACCTCATTGCCTTCTGCCTGAGATAATTTTAAGGCTGGTTTTGACTCCTGTTTGTAGGTTTCTTATACATGAATTTGTCTGGGCCTCATTACCTTCTGCTTGGGATGATTTTAAGGCTGGTTTTGACTCATGTTTGTAGGCTGCTTATACATGACTTTGTCTAGGCCTGTTAAACTTGATTTGTGGCCTCTTTGTGATTGGCCAGTGACTGTGTATTCCCTCTAGGGCTGGGCCCTGACCTATATGATCCCTCCAAGGGTTGAGTTGTGGTTGATGTGATCTTCTTTGGCTGGTTGTGGGCTGAGGCCGTCACATCCTTTAGCTGCACATACAGAGTTGTTACCTCTTGCTAGTTGCTAGACTTGAAACGCGGCCTTCTTGTCCTGTTTGAACTTGATGTGTGAACTTGTTGAGCAGGGTCATGCCACAAACCAACCCTAGAGGGCATAAAAAACCACTTCCCAACCTAGGGAGTTCACAACAGTCATAAGTTGCGGGTTACTCCCTTTAACATTTCTTGACCTTAGCTTGAATTGATAAAGGCTGGATTGATAAAGATTGGATGTAGTCTCTTTGGGGGTTGCTTCCTATTTGGATACTACAAACCTAGACTATGATTTCCATGTAAATTATCTCTATACTTTGAATTTAATTCGATGAATTTTCATACTTAATAACACAACTACAGCTATGAGCCTGCTCAATGTGTACAAATCACGTGCTAACCAAATAGAGTGCCCAAATTTCAACATTATTGGACAATTATATTATTTTCCATGGATTTTTCTATAATGACTTGAATCTTCTCTACTGCCAAATTTCTACCATCACAGAGAATATAGATGCTAGATTATCTGATCAAGGAACAATTATGAGTTTTACACATATTTTTCGTATTTTTTTTTGAAAATTTTCCCTGAATTTCACATGGATCGATAACCATAAATAATGTGGTTTTAATGTGCGACTACATGACATGAAATCAAATAATAATATGGCGGTTCTTGTGCTTGTTTATTTGTGAAAAATCGACATAAATTGTTGCTATGCTATGCTTCTATTGATCTTTCAATAGGACAAGTCATCGTCTTCTTTGTTCAATTCAACAACATAAACCAACCAACAATAACACCAAGCCTTGACCTTTATTTACACTTCTCAATATTTAAAATCGTTGATGCAATATTTGAACTTCTCACAGTGTTTCATAGTGGCACTTTCGTTGCATGAATATTAGAGAGATGGGTTCAACAATAATTTGTGTTCTTGTTATCAATATTTGCATATTACTCGGTGAAAAGATTTTATAGTATGTTGATATTATTTAACATATATGATAACAATTAAAAATTATATTGTTAAAATGTGGAGAATTAGAAATATATAATTTTTATATTTTCATTGTAATGTTAGGTAATTTTCACTGGTTTTTTTACTAAATATTTGTTTAGAAAAAACACTATTTATTTTTTAAAAATCCATTGTAATGTTGGGTAATTTTCCATGGCTTTTTCACTAAATATTTGTTGAAAAAATATGTAGAGAACTATAAATGATGAAAATAAACAACATAATACAGTGCTTCAATTGTAAAACCAATTTGTCAAAGATGAATATCCCTAGGACTTGTATAGACTAAAAAAAATTTCCATCATTCAATTTGTTTCAATAGTTATATTTGGTTTTTGCGGTTTCCTACCAAGTCATATCTAAATCTCCCAAAGTCAAATCTCCCATTCTCAAAATTTTATGAAAACTACTTTTGACACCATCAATCCTCCTTTCATTACCAAATATCTCTACAATATATCAAGTATGTTGCAACATCAATATTCTAAGGCTCTCTACAATACATCAAGTGTGTTGCAACATCAACATTCTAGTCTCCATGCATCAATACTTAGAAGAGATATACACCAATATCTAGAAGAGATTTTGAGATTTATGGTGTTTTCCTTTTGCATAAAATCCCATTGAACCATTTATTACAAATATACATGTGGCTTTAAACTTCCATCATTTTTCCAAATATTTTCAAGGTCTTCTCAATTTACCCACTTTTGATCAATCATTGATCAACATTACATGTGACCACCTCATGAGCATGCCTCTTTGCTACGTACAATTTGATAATTCATTGATAAACATTGCATGTGACTACCTCATGAGCATGCCTTTTTGTTATGTACAATCTCAATTTGATAATTCATTGATCAACATTGTCTATGACCACCACATGAGCATGCCTCTTTAGTATGTACACTCTCATAAAGCAAACTCTTAACGATTTGAATAATTTGATCTTTGAACTACCTATATAACAACATATGCAATAGTGTGTCATACAAGATATCTATCTAACATCTACCCAACATCCCTTTTGCACCATTGATCCAAAAACATCTTAGCCTTGTACAATTCCTTTTTTGGAGTGATCTCATAGCTAAATAAGTTTCTTCCCCTCACATCTCATTTTGGTTTATTTGAATAAATTTTCCACACTTCAAAAACCTTATACTCAAATTCCTTCAAAGAAATTATGTTCTTAGCCATCATTATGAAAATTCCATAGCATATAAATTGTACTCACATTTTATATGACTAAATAGTTTTTAATATTTACTAAATCACCTACCACTCGCCACTTATGAGCCTTATACATAATTTGATATTGTTTACAAAAAAATGGTGGGTTATTAAAAACATGCAGGGCTTGAATGGACCCTAATTACTATACTACATAGATTTATGCCCTCTTCATGTCATTACATGTTAACCTCTACAAATAACATAAGAGGGATCTTAATATGAAATGTGGATAAGAGTGGTTATTGTCATTCAAGGGGTTGTATTGTTCTCACCTTTGTTATATATTTACTGTCACACTCAAATGATAAATGCATATTTCATTATTTTCATAATTATTTGTGGAAAGGTGCAATTGAATGAGTAGAGATGAAACTATACTCATGTTGACACGTTTCCAACATTACGCCATTCATGACCCCAATGAAATCTCGAACCATAGACATGGTTATAGAGTGTAACGGCTCATATTTCTTCCTTATAGATCTTTGATTAGCATTACTAATGCAGATTACTAATATCTTCTTGGGATTTCCAAGCCACCAATCAGTAACTTCACATGCAACGAAATATCTGCCTTGATGATTGCAAATCCTATGATCCATATTGTGTAATTCATACTTAAGCTATGATGTTTTGGTATATAAATTATTCTTTAAATCGTATGATTCCCTTTGAGAGATTGCATGCCTTATTTGCTTATATATTTGCCTCATTATTAAGAGTTCTCAAGACATGAAATAACATTTTCCCATCGAATTAGTCTAGTCTTCAAGATTAGATTTTAAGATTATATACAATATTATGAACATATAATTTCCTACAACCAAGAGCTATTGGGCCTACCATAATGCCATTGTTGAACTGATTATTTGTTTGGCATTTCTCTCAAAGCCCATACACATGTTTTCTCAAGATTCCCTTTGATCAAGCACTCTCCATGCTTGCCAACATTCCTGCCAACCCTGAAGGATGTAATTTTAATCATTATGCAAAAAATATTTATAATTTGCACAAATGAGGATGAAAAAATCCTTTCTTTTTTAAATCCATCAACCAGGTTTGTCAGTCTTTTATTCATGGATTAAAAAAGAGGTCATACTCTGTTCTTCATAAATAGGCTATACTTTGTTTTCTTGGTTTGAGAAAGAGGTGGTTTCTCTTTTTAACTTTTCTAAAGGAGACAACCAAACTTGATAGTATATTTTTTGTTTTTTTGGGACTGGATTTTTACACATAAAATGTATTGCCTTAAGTATCTTTCTTTTCTTGGAAGAGGGGCATTTGAAGGTCTCTTAAATATTTATCTTCATGGTGTTTTAAGAAAGACATATTGTCAAATTAATTACAATTACATGTAAAAAATTATTTGTACATCTTAAAAAAACAACTAAAATAAAAGATCTATGTTTTTTAATTTTTTTTAAGCATAAATTAACTATAAGATGCAATAATGAGAATATTTTAATTATTAATTATCTATATATTAAGTCTGAATTAACTTAAAATAATTAAGCTTTATAAAAACAAAGTTAGTCTTACACGGTTATTGTATTTAGCTGTCATGTAATTATACTATACAAGTCCTTTATTTATCTATTTTAGATATTTAAAGTAAAATAATTAAAACATAAATATAAAGTAGATCAATTAAAGCATAAGTATATACATGCTGGAAATAACTTTTAATTATGCAAGTATACTTTCATAGTGCAAATATAGGTTAATCTTGCAAAATTATTGTATTTATTTATCTTGTAACTATATTTTGAAAGTCCTTTGTATTTAGTTACATGCACCTAACCCTTAGGTGCATTATCAAGAACCAGAGGATCACATCATCAGTTTGTGTCTTCTCCTTATACAGTGATGATAAAAATATATTTATATACCTTGAGAGAGCGAACATATTAAAGTCATTTGCTGACCCGTAACTATGCTTTTGTCTTCCTTCTGTTGGGCCATTGTTAGGATTTATAATCCTCCCTTGTCCAAATATAGTCTATTAGATAATTTTCCTAAATCATGAGTCATTTGCTAGAGTTTGGTGCCACCATGATTTTGGTGCCACTGGTTCCATTGGTGCCACTGATGTGCCCCATTGGTGCCATCTGGGTGCCACTAGTGCCAATCCCTACACTTTAGGATCCACTCCGAGTGCCACCACCAACCTTCATCAATTGGTTGTAGTTGGTAGGTAGTTATGCTAAGTTTATCTTCAGTTACATTCAGTTAGATAACATTCAATTGGTCTAGTGCAAGTTATGCATGGTTGCATGGGGAAGTGGCATTTTTGTTCACCTACCTTGTCATTTTAACTAGTTTAACTGATTTTCGGACTGAATTAGACATGTTGAGTTAGACTACTGGTCTCTGATAGTGATTTAGACACTTCTAGTTAGCCAGTTAGTCAGGATTGAGTTGGTAGATTCGAATCTTATCCACATGATTCAAATTTTCCATTATGTAACACTACTGTATACTGCTAGAATTAATGAATATTATTGTTGTAATTTACTGAGCAATTTTTATTAGTTTCCTGTGAAATTTTTCTTGTTCACTGTGCAATTTTGATTCCATTCAACTGCACAAATTATACTTTCAATTTCACTCATTACCTGTAGATCAATGGTTCAATAATTCAAATATGGTATCATATCCTTGTTAAGGCTAGCAACAAGTCTTTCCAATCTCCATTGTACACCAAAATCAGCTGAGTTTCCACATAAATCCTACAAAGTGTGCATTGCTAACTCTAGATTTGTCCAAAGAAGTCTCTGTAGGTGTGACAGACTCTGAGAAAGTGTACATGTCTAGAAAGAAGGCTTGACTCTAACATAGTTATGAACTGATTGTGTTTTTGTAGTGTTACTTACAGGTACTATGTAGCTTGATTGAAGAATTGATTGTTCGGAAGGGAAATTGATGGATTCTACAACTCTTGTACCCCAGATCCGTACACCCTTCAACTATGTTGATTGGAGGGAAAATGTGCATGTCTCCTTGGGAAAGCTTGGCTTGTTTAGGATGGCTGTGGGAATAGAGACAAAACCTCATCATCCTATTGAGAAAAATAAGTTCTTGAATCGGTTGGATGAAGCATTTGGCTTCCTTTGCACTCACATCTCCCGGGATCTCCTCTTTCATCTTGAGGGATTGAAGACTCCTAAAGAAGCTTGGGAGAAGCTTGAATTCTTGTTTGGAAAATAAGATGAGCTTCGAGGGCACATATTGGAGAATGAGATAATTGCATTGCATCCCAACCGTTTCGAAAATGTCCAACAGTTTTTCACAAAATTCAAGTCTCTAGCACTACAGTGTAAGTAATGCAGAATATAGAGGAAAGACGAGCAGCTTGTGCTCTCCGTGCTCAACAAGCTTGGTTTTGAGTACTTTGTATTTGTCTCTACCTTCCATTATGCAAGAGATTCCATCCCCAATTGGAAGATTCCCTCTCTAGATTTGTTTTTTGAGTGCTTAATACAGGAGCATGATAAGTCGATTCGAATGGGAGTGTTACAAACCTCCAAGAATCAAGCTCTTCTGATGCCAAACTCAAACAATGCGCAAGACATAGGGAAGCACAAGGGGAACGAGCCTAAAGCCTCTAATTTGAAGCCAAAATAGAATCATAAATCTTTCGATGGAGCCTTGGGTTCCAGAAAAGAAAAGACTAGATGTTCATACTGTATCAAAGGCTTTCATCCAGAAAGCCAATGCATGAAGAAGACCCTCAACCAGTTGACAAAACTCCTTGAACGGAACAATATTTCCCTTCCACAAGGTGCGGAGATGTCTGATGTTGGATATCAGACTGAAGAATATGAGAGGTGCCTTGGTTTGAAAGCAGGACTCACTCCATAGAAGGATTACTTGATAGATTCTGGAGCATCCAACCACATGGTTTCCTCTGGGGAATCCTTCACCACTCTCACTCTATGAGGAGGACCTACCACTGATATGGGGCGTGACTTCCAAATCCCAACTGGTGGGATAGGTTCTATTAAAATGCAACATGATGATTTTAGGAATGTACTCAATGTGCCCTCTTCTGCAGCAAAGCAAGTTGTTCAAGATGAAGAAGAAGCAGAATCTTCCACACAGTCAATTCGAATTGAAGAAAGTCTCCTTGGAGTGAATCCTTCTCCTGCTACTCCGGAAGTTTATGAGATCTATGAAATCTCTATTATATTTTTATCATTTAAGCAATATGATCTTAGGATCTTAACTGAGAGAATAACATGCACATTAATCAATCACAAGAGACAAGAGACACAAAGAATTTTCCTCGGGGAAACCATAAAGGAGAAAACCCTGCAACTTCCTCAGAGATAGAATGAGCACCAATGGCAGNGTTGTTCTCTCTCTCACTTGAGAGAGCTTCTCCTCTCTCACTCATGCGCCCCAGTTGAGTGAGTGTGTGTGTCAAATAGAGAGTCTCACTCTCTATTTATATTAGTTTCTGACTTTTACAATTAATTACTAGGGTCGAAATCTCTAGGAGAGTCTAATAACCCTAGTGCCCCTCAACTGTGGGGACTTCGCCCTCTGATCAACAAGGAGGGTTAACCTTAACTCAATTGTGGGGACTATTGCCCCGACTTACAACAGAGGGTTAACCTCAATGAATTTAAATGACTTTATTATATTAATGACTCTCTTGATAGGAACATCAGGGTATAATGAAATACAAATGATTCTCTCGATAGGAACATATGGGTACAATATAATATATACAAGTGAATACATTGCGAAGTTACAAATACATCAACACTCCTTCTTAACTAGGAAGGTATTCTCTTGACACAATTCATCAGCACAAGTCTTCTTCTCTTGATCAAGTCTGGATCATCATAAAAGTTGGATCATCACTGGATCATCATCGAAACTGGATCATCATCAAAGCTGGATCATCACTGGATCATCATCATCACTGCTTCTGCTATCTCGATCAACTGGTGCTATCTCTCAATTCTACTCATCATAGGAAGTCCTACAAAGCTAGCCCTTTTTCATGCTGGTTGTAGGCCTAGCCTCCATGTAGGTCTTCATCTTCTTCAGAACTTATATCTGACCCAGTCAGAAAGGCTCGCCCAGCACTTACATCTGACCATGAGAGGAACACATCCACCACCATGTCAGAAAGGCATGCTCAACACTCACATCTGACCTAGTCAGAAAGGCCCAGAACTCACATCTGACCATGGGATGCCCAGCCTGCCACCATGTCAGAAAGGCTCAACACTTATATCCGCCCATGGAAGGCCCATCCTGCCACCATGTCAAAAAGGCTTAGCACTTATATCTGACCATGGGAGGCCCAACTTGGCACCATTTCAGAAAGTATCATCACTTATATCTGACCCAGTCAGAAAGGCTCTGCACTTACATCTGACCCAGTCAGAAAGGCTCTGCACTTACATCTGACCCAGTCAAAAAGACTTTGCACTTACATCTGACCATGGGGGGCCCAGCCTGCCACCATGTCAGAAAGGCTTTGCACTTACATCTGACCATGGGAGGCCCAGCCTGCCACCATGTCAGAAAGGATCTACACTTACATCTGACCATGGGAGGACCCGCCTACCACCATGTCAGAAAGGCTCCTACACTTATATCTGACCATAGAAGGAACCAATCCTACCATGTCAGAAAGGCTCTCGAACTCATCACCTCCCCCTGGAGGGAACCTCAATCTAGAGAACACCAAGCTTCTCCCTAAAGTACTCAAACTTCGATTTGGCCATTTCTAGCATATAATCACATTAGGGCTGATTATGTCCAAGGATAACCTGCGAGCTTCACTAAGACTGATTACATCCGAGGACAACCTACAAGACCGTTTACATTTGAGCCACCTATGAGCTCCACTAGGATTTTATGCTCAGATAACCTGTCTCACTGGCTATGCTAGAACTCTCTCTTTCGAGATATCTCAATCTGGATCACATATTGGAGCTTCATTGCTCCTCTCTGATCTCATACTGAAGCAACACCCCAAAGTTCTCTTCCTATCAATGGCACTACCTACCCAATCAAAATCCTCATAACCTTCTATGTTAATATTTTGATTCGCCTCATACTTGAGCCCATAATCAACTGTACCCTTCAGGTACCTCACTGCATGCTTTGCAACCATCAAGTGAACAAGTCTCAATGTGTTCACAGCAAAGAAAATATCTGGTCTCATATTCGTCAGGTACATCAAGGAACAAATCATCTGACGATACATCATGGCATTAACTGACTCTGATGAAGCAACACTCAATAGCTTCAGGTTCGATCCCATAGGTGTGGTCATGGCCTTGCAGTCCATAATCCTGAACCTCTTCAGGATCTCTACTGCATACTTCACTTGTCCCAGGGATATTCCATTTGCATTCTACCACACCTCCATGCTTAGAAATTAGTGCATCATCCCCAAGTCCTTCATCTTGAACTCGGAAGCAAGTATCCTTCTTGCAACTTTAATGACTTCCTCTTTTCTGCCAGGCTCAAGTCATCGACATATAACAGTAGCATCACTGGTCTTCTGACTTCAACCTTGAAGCAAAGGTTGGAATCCACTTTACTCTCAGTAAAGACTAGAGCCATCAGTAAGCTATCCATCCTGTCGTACCATGTCAAACGTCAAGATCTTCCGTAGTCACTCCCACTGAAGCGAAGCATCATTCGCCCTCTTCCTTTCGTACTCTATGCATTGAAACATTCTATACCAGAGTGACAAGTAGCTTCCTCTGCTACTAATATTTTATGTATCCATCTAGGGTCACTGGATATCAATATCCTCTATCTTTAACCTTTTCAAAAGTTCTTCTCACACCCATATGTGAGCTTGTCATCCTCTATAGGCTTTCATCTTCAACCTTGTAGCAAAGGTTAAGATCTTCATCACTCTAGGTGATCTTCAAGATCCTCATGTGTGTGTTATCCTATGGGTGTCTTCTGAGCTCATACAAGGCCTTCTTTCATTTTCACACCTGATTCTGCCTATCATGTGTCTCAATTCCCACTAGATGCAAATGTATCTTCATAGTCTATGCCTTCTTTCTGTGAGAAGCCTCGTGCTACGAATATTTCCTTGTATCCGATGATGTTTCCATCTACTACATGCTGGATCTTGCATATACACTGTGGAATTCCCTTCATATCTCAATACTGCGTCCTAGACATCATTCTTCTTGAACTGGTACTCTCCTTCCCTTTCTTCTTGGCTACTTCTTCATAGCTGGAAGGTTCTGCATCAATGATGTCGCTTAACAGTGTCACTTAACTGGAGTGTCTCTGAGGCCTCTTTCTTTCTTTGAATGTATTGTCATATTATTCTTCATCTTGGATTCTTTCTTGAACTATCGTCACTTGTTCTTTGGAACAAGTCTCATCCTTCTTTTCTTGTAGGTGATTATACACGATCTTTCCTACAAGTCAAATGCATTAGTTGTATGGTTAGAAACATTTCATAAGGTATATTCATAATGAAAAATTCTTTTGCATCAAGCTATAATTATGCAACTATTTTAGTCAATACAACATTCATCCATATCTTAGGGAAACTTTCTAGATGCCTTCCATCTCTACCAGGACAACATTGAAATTGTGCACTAATCCAATATGTCAGGAATGGAGAGTTGTATAACACCATGGGATACTTACCCATCATATGCATATTAGTAGTATACTGTCATTAATGCAAAGATTCTATCGTGCATAAACATCAACTGAATATAAACAAATGCATAAAAAAATAATATCATGAAATGACAATTGAATACTTATCTTTATTTGTTTCGTTTCAGCTTCATCATCTTCTTCATTCATAATAGCATCATTTCGTATCCAAATTCTTAAGATGGATAAGAGGTTCTTCAAGAATTGAGTTCTTCATATTTCTCATCGCTTGAGGTATCTTCTTTGAATCGTGAAATCTTGATCTTCAGTTGCTCCCATCTTTTTTTCTCTTATTATGAGTCAATCTTCTTCTTGTGTGTGCTCTTCCTGGATTCTGCTGAAAGTAATCACTTCCTTCTGGCACACATTCCTTGAATGAATCCCATGATCCTGGGAGGCCATTCAAGGTGGTTATCACAAATTCTGCATTCTCCACTTCTTTCTACTGCTTCAAGTTGTTCTTTGATCCAGGAGACCCTTATGAAGTATGAATGTATGGTCTCCGCATTCTGGATCTTCACATTCTTCAGCTGGTTCCTCAAAGTCATCTTCCGATTTATGTTCTTCCCTTCGAATAGTTTGGTCAAGGAATCAAACATCTCTTTAGGTGTCTTTAGGGAAGACACTCGTGGTATAAGGTGATCCTTGATTGAATCAACAATGATATTCTTTGCCTTGACCAAGTTCTTCTTGTGTAAGGCTTTAGCCTCATCTCCCTCTGGAACTGGAACCTCTCCACTTATGTAGGTGTCCAATTCATTTTCTTCAAGAACTAGTGAGATACTATACTTCCATGCTTGGAAGTTGTCAGGCTCACTAAGCTTGTCATCAAGCTGGTGTGATTGGTCATTTTGAAATGAGAACCTCAATTGTAAATAGTAAAATATTAGATCTTACCGATTTGAGGTGTCCATCCTAGTTCTGGAGCTGGATGATCTAAGGTTTGTCAGAGAAACCCTAATTTTCAAAACTTGGAATTTAAAACTTCTGATTGGATAGAAAGACAAGCCTCTTCAAGGTGATCTATCCAATGTACTCCTTTTCTGAAAATAGTGGAGGGAAGCTCCCGGAACAGAAAGCCCTACTTTACCAATTTCTTCTGCAGAAATACCTGATATTGCTTCTGAGGTATCTCCAAAAGTAATGCTCATATGTGTTTGGAATTTTGTACTAAGGTAACCTCATCTGTTATCTTTCCAACACCATAGTTTTTACCAGAGTTGGTTTCACCAATTGGGACTTATGATATTTTTTCCAAGGTGTCCTATTTCAAAACTATTCAACATAGCGAACTTGTACGGATTTCCACGTGTCCCTGTTTTATCATCATGGTCTAAAAATTTTACCATAGAAAGTATAGTCCATTCTATATCTGGAACATCTTGCAAAATTTTATTTGGAGGTTTGTAGCCTGAGATATAGCAATTCTCCCTAGGTTCCATGTTTAGGGATGAATCCTAGAAGAGGTTGGAACCCTAATTTGGAGGAAACATATCTCCCAAAATATAGCGAATATGAAGCTGAAATTTTTATACAGGGTACATCAGGATTTTAGCTTCAGCCTATGAAAATTTTGGCCCCAGAGACTTCTTAAATCCCGATATATAGCAAATGTACCATAACTACCCGTTTTAGTATTTTTGGGTTTTTCAGGCCCGTGGTCAAAATAGGGTTTGACTTTCCTGGAGTTTTACCCAACCAAAAATATTGACCTTGGTCTCTAAATTTAGATTTTGATGAAGATATAAATCCTATGCTGGGCTCACTCAAAAATTCCTCTTATGTAAATAGCCCTAATTTTCGCAACAAAAACTGAAAATGCCCGAAATCAAATTCTGCTTCGACAAAAAGATGCGCCCTTCAATGGAGAGTTAACCTAGAATCCTTTTGATGATGGACTGTGGACAGAGACCCAAAAAGTATGAGTCCCTATCTTCCATAGCTGTAGAGTGTCTTCTTCTCAGGTTAGCTCTGATACCATGCTATATTTTTATCATTTAAGCAATATGATCTTAGGATCTTAACTAAGAGAATAACATGCACATCAATCAATCACAAGAGACAAGAGACACAAAGAATTTTCCTCGGGGAAACCATAAAGGAGAAAACCCTGCAACTTCCTCAGAGATAGAATGAGCACCAATGGCAACAGTAAAACCCAAAGACAGAAAAGATGACCTCCAACAGTTGTTCTCTCTCTCACTTGAGAGAGCTTCTCCTCTCTCACTCATGCGCCCCAATTGAGTGAGTGTGTGTGTCAAATAAAGAGTCTCACTCTCTATTTATACTAGTTTCTGACTTTTACAATTACTTACCAAGGCCGACATTTGTAGGAGAGTCTAATAACCCTAGTGCCCCTCAACTGTGGGGACTTTGCCCTCCGATCAACAAGGAGGGTTAACCTTAACTCAATTGTGGGGACTATTGCCCCGACTTACAACGGAGGATTAACCTCAATGAATTTACATGACTTTTTATATTAATGACTCTCTCGATAGGAACATTAGGGTATAATGAAATAGAAATGATTCTCCCGATAGGAACATCGTGGTACAGTATAAGATATACAAGTGAATATATTCTGAAGTTACAAATACATCAACAATCTCATCTTCTCATATAATTGATCCATAAGAAGAAATTTGAATCTCTATTATTGAGGAAAAACTCTTCTTCCATTCTATGCAATCATTCTCCAGTGATTCTTTTATTTTAAATTCTGTGCAAAGTTTGCCAGTGATTGTTTTAGAAAATGAAGAGGAATTTGATTTCTCTATCTCTAATGTTGTTGGTGGTGTGCAACAAGTAATAATTTGGATGTTTTGATAAAATATCGTATTTTAGGAGTGATCCATTCACTCTATTTGATCTATAAATTCCAACAAATTCCTACATGATTGCATGCACCAATACTCAGAATTTTGTTGAAGAGGGAGAAAACCATGCATCTACCATTCTGGTGGGGCACTTGGAACCTTTTTTCCATACTCTTGGATCTTATATGACCTTATTTGGATATGATATGACCTTATTTGGTTCTATTTTTAGGTTTCAAGAACCTTCAGTCATGCTTGTAGCTGTTCTCATCAATTTTGGTGTGAAAAAACAAGTATTGCAAGTCTCTTTCAAAATTGTTGTTGGGGATTTTATGTCGGTTTTCTATCATGAGTTTGTTGATATTATATTTTTGTATCATTGGTTATTTTTGAATATATACCAGATTATGGAGCTCAATCATTCGCTCTCCACAGTCCCAGGGCTTCTCTACCTGTCTATTTGATCACATGCTCATCTCATCACATAACAGGTAAAGATGGAGACATTTTTTATTTGCCTGAACTCTTGCTCATAACACTTCGAGCTGACTTTAACTCACATGGTTTGATGTTCAATGATTTCATATATCATTTGCTTGGGTTTTCCTCACATGGTTCGAATTCTCAAGAACTTTTTCTCTCTCATCAGTTGATCTCAGTTGCTCTATATGGGTCTAGTTTTCATCGTGCAGTTGTCTATGTTCCTAATTCAGTTGAGCATTTTCTTCTTCTTCCAAAGAGGAAAATTACTCCAGACATAATCATTAGTTTGGAGAGGTTCACATGCACAACTTCAGGATGTTTCTGCACAGAAGAACCATACTGTTTCATAGTGCTGCAAATTGCAGTAGATATTTTGCAAGTTATTTCCCAAAGAGGAAGATTTTTCTCCTAGGAATAGCTTGTATTTCCTGTTTCACTGCTTATTTTGAGGGGCGGGGGTAGGGGGGGGGGAGGGGTCCCATGAGGATTTCCCATATTTCTTCGATTTTTTAAGCATCTTTTTAATTATTTGATATTGTAATGGGTGACTCTTGGCCTTGTTGCCAGGGCCCATAGTTGTCCAAGTTAGGATCAAGGGGAGGTGTTAGGATTTAAAATCATACCTTGTCCAGATATAGTCTATTAGATCATTTTCCTAACTTAGGAGTCATTTTCTAGAGTTTGGGTCCACCATAATTTTGGTGCTACCAGTGTGCCCCATTGGTGCCATCAGTGTGCCATCTTGGTGCCACCTGTGCCAATCCCTACACTTTAGGATCCACTCTGAGTGCCACCACCAACCTTCATCAGTTGGTTGTAGTCGGTAGGTAGTTATTCTAAGTTTATCTTCAGTTACATTCAGTTAGGTCACATTCAGTTAGTATAGTTCCAGTTATGCATGGATGCATGGGGAAGTGGCGCCTTTGTTCACCTACCTTGTCAGTTTAACTGATTGTTAGATTGAATTAGACATGTGGTGTTAGACTAGTGGTCTTCGATGGTGATTTAGACACTTCTAGTTAGCCAGTCAGTCAAGACTGAGTTGGTAGATTTAAATCTTATTCACACGATTTGAATTCTCCATTATGTAACACTACTGTATACTGTTAGAATTAATGAATATTATTGTTGTAATTTACCGAGAAATTTTTATCAGTTTCCTGTGAAAATTGTCTTGTTTAGTGTACGATTTTCATTCCATTCAACTACACAAATTATACTTTCAATTGCACTCATTTCCTGTAGATCAATGATTCCATAATTCAAACAACCATGACCTTATCTTGAACTAAAACACATTGGATGTAGCCTGTCTAGTGGCTCCTTCCTATTTGGATACTACATACCTATACTAGGATTTGTTTTGTATGCCTTTTGTCTTGAACATGATTGTGGTTATCTTCTCCTAACATGCCAAGACTGTTTGAATCCTTTTTGGCTTGGGTTGTCTTTATTCTAGTTGGCCCATGACTGTACATGTCTGTGTTAAACCCTATATCATATGTCAATAGTAGTGTTAGGTATGACAATGTGACCTTTATTTCCCTATTCTAAGTCAACCTAATATTTATTTTATTTTATTGCTAACTATCCTACAACTTACAGTTTACATAGGGGACCTTTCTAGAAGGCCTTTCAATATTATAAATTTAGTTTTCACTTCTCAATTTTTATGTGGCATATAGACAAGAGATAAAATCATATATGCTTCTTTGTCTTCTTTAGAGTTGTTTGTTGTTGTGTTGATTGACGAGCTTTCTGTTGCTTAACGCCAAGGGTTACTGTTGCTTTGACTTGACATCTAGGTTTCTTGTTGATCTTGGAGTGGGCCATTACAGGTTTTATGGTCTTTGTTGAGAAAACTGTAGTAGTATTTGTCCATTATGCTAATCCATTTTTCACGCATGTCCTCATGCTTTGTTTATGCATGTCCTTTCGTTTCTTCCCCTGCTCCAGTGCACTGCAGAAAACCCACGTTTTCTTTCCCTGTTCTGGTCATTTCTTACCCTCACCCAGGTGGTTTCTTCCCCTACTCTAATGGGCTCTGTTCACCCCCATGCTTTATTCTCATGCTCTGGTGGACTATCCTCACTTCTACTAGTTCTTATCTTGATCCAGTGGAATCTCCTCGCCCTGTTGGTGGTTATCTTAGTGACCAACATTGACCAACTTTCTGCTGCTTAGCATCTAGGGTTATTGTTGCTTTGAATTGATGTCTATGTTTCTTGCTGATCTTTGAGTGGGACATTACTCTCCTACTAATTGTTTTAGCAGGACATCACTTCATTACCTTCTGCTTGGGATGATTTTAAGGTTGGTTTTTACTTATGTTTGTAGGATGCGTATACATGGCTTTGTCTGGTCCTGCTATACTTGATTCATGTCCTCTTTGTGACTGGCTAGTGACTATGTATGCCATCTAGGGCTGGGCCGTGACATATATGAGCCCTCCAAGGGCTGATCCGTGGCTATTGTAACCTCGTTTTCCTAGCCATGGGTTAAGGTCATGACCTCCTTTAGCTGCCCATATAGAGGTGTTACCTCTTGATGGATTCCAGACTTGAAACATGGCCTTCTTAGCTTGTTTGAACTTGATGCATGAACTTGTTGAGCCGAGTCATGCCACGCCCCAACCCTATAAGGAATGCACAACCACTGCTCAGCCTATGGAGGTTACAACAGTAAAAATATGCGCATCACTCCCTTGAACATTTCGACCTTAGCTTGAATTGATAAAGGATGTATGTTGTCTGCTTAGGGGTTTCTTCCTACTTGGATACTACAGACCTAGACTATGATTTGTTTTGTATGCCTTTTGGCCTAGATATGCCTATGCTTATCTTCTCCTAACAGGTCGTGGCTGTTTGATTCCTCTTTTGGACTAGATTGTTTCTGTTCTTGTTGGGTCATGACTATACATACTATCTCCTAACTTGTCAATGCACTGTGGCACCTTATCTTACCTAAGCTATGGTTGTGTTAAACCCGTATCATTGTTTCTATCCTAATGATATCTTCCCACTTGGTGATTGGTTTTTTTTTTTGTGTGTATCTAACCTAAATCCATAGAAATTTAACCTCCTATCTCTCAAAGTATCGCTTATGGCAGCTTGTCCTTACATTGACAAGAGTTGACTCAGTATGTCTGAGTATAGGGTAGATTTAAACAATGTCTATTTAACATTTGGTATTTAATTGTTTTTTATTTGTTTCATTGTATTTTTGCTATTGTTTATGTTATATATATTGGAAATGACAATCCATCTCAAGGACCAACTTTAATGCAGTGACCAACAAAGTGTTAAAGTTGAAAGAGATGAAAATTATGTTTAAGTTTATTACAACAATACTCTTCTGGATCTAGCTTTTCTTATATCTTTTTATGCACTAAAGTATTTTTTTTTTCTTTTCGTATTAACCCGAGCCTAAATCAAAATTTAACCTAACCTACTTCAATGATTGTGGGGTTTGGGATCGAGTGGTGTTGGGAACTTATCAACATTTTTATATTCTCATTACAAATTTCTGAATTATATGACAACAAATAGAAAGTAGTTAATTATTGTAATCTAAATCCTTTTTTCTATTCATCTCCACATTATAACAACCTCCAAATAAGTCTCATTACAGACCATATGCCCATTTGAAAATATAGGCACTTGTACCACCTTTAAACCACCATAATTCTCCTTACAAAGCTCTTTATTTTTCCTCTGCCAATCAAATATGGAAATTACAACCATCTTCATCCTTCAGATATGCCCCACAAAGTGTAGTGGAACCTCATCTCTTGCATCTAAAACTAGACTACACAAATCCTACTATATAAATATCCACTTTCCAACTTCGTAAAACATCTGCAGTACAAATTTATACAAACAAAACCTCTTTTCATTTCTGCAAATAGATATGGAAATTGCAAATTATATTCTCATTTCATGGCTGTCTTTTAAATATGGGTACTTTACTATTTTTTACATTTACCACCACATTTCTTCGTCCCATACATCTGAAATATCTAACATCATACAATTCCTAACAACAACATATCGACTTTGTCCCTTTTGGCTTCATGTTAGTAACCTCTTTCCCATGGTTTTAATTGCTTTCATTATATGTTTTTTTTTGCATTATAAAAAAAATGAATTTAACATCTTTGCATGACTTATTACATTCTACTCTTCTGACTGATGCAAATTAAATGTATTTATGCCATAGTTGTATGTAACTCCTCTAATAATCAATAACACACACACACACACACACACACAGAGAAATACTAATATAATATATATTATATACATGAGTATAAGTAGATCAATTAAAGCATAAGTATATACATGTTGGAAATAACTTTTAATTATGCAAGTATACTTTTCATAATGAAAATATAAGTTAATCTCGTAAAATTATTTTATTTATTTATCTTGTAATTATATTATGAAATCCTTTGTATTTACATGCATGCACCTAACCCTTAGCCGCATTATCAAGGACCAAATGATCACATCATGAGCTTGGATCTTCTCCTTATACAATGATGATAAAAATATATTTACAATCCTTGAGAGAGAGAACATATTAAAGTTCTTTGTCTATCTATAACTATGTTGTTACCTTCCTTCTACTGGGCCATGACCTTATCTTGAATTGAAACACTCTTGATGTAGTCTTTTTGGTGGTCTCTCCCTATTTGTATACTACATACCTATACTATGATTTGTTTTGTATGAATTTTGGATTGAACATGATTGTGTTTATCTTCTCCTAACAGGTCGTGACTGTTTGAATGCTTTTTGGCTTGGGTTGTCTTTATTCTGAATGGCCCATGATTGTACTGTTGATGTAATTGTAACTTCAAAATGTATTCACTTGTATTTCTTATCTATTGTAACCCGATGTTTATTCCAGTATGTTCTTGTGTCATGTCATGCCCCGATGTTCCTATCGGGAGAATCTATAATGTAAACAAGTCATGTCAAGTCATTATGGGTAACCCTCCTATTGTCTAAGGGTTAAAGTCCCCACAGTTCCGGGGCATTAGGGTTATTAGACTCACCTAGTGAAGTCGGCCCTAGTAGGGTTTTAGTCATGTCAGGATTAGTATAAATAGAGAGCTGGACTCTCTATTTAGCATACAACTCATACACACTCAAGTGTAGCGCATAGTTGAGGAAGAGAAAGACATTGGGGCTAGAGAAAAGAGCTTACTGCTGTCGGGAGATTGTCTTACTGTTTTTGGGTTTCACTTTGGTGCTGATTCTATCTCTGAGGAAGTTACGGGGTTTTCTCCATTTATGGTTTCCCTGAGGAAAAACACTATGTTCATTGTCTCTTGTGTTTGATTGTTGTGCTTACTGTTCTCTCAGTTAAAGATCCTAATGATATGCTAGATTAATGTTGAAAAACTAACATGGTATCAGAGCTAACTTGAGAAGAAGACACTGTGCAGTTGCGGGAACTAGGGCTTCCTATTTTGTGGATCTCTCTCCACAAATTTTCAGCAAAAGTAAGGTGGAATAACTCTCCTCCCTAGAGTGCATCTTTCTGTTGAAGCATAATCCAATTCTGAGGTTTTTCAGTTTTGGACCCGACACTGCTGCTGAAAATCAGGGATTTTCATAGAAGTGGAATTTTTCAGTGATCCCAGGCCTGAATTGATCTCCTCACCAAAATTGAAGTTAGGGATCAATTTCAAAGCATTTGGTTGGACAGAACTCCAGAAAAGCAAAACCCTAATCTGCTCCTGAACCAGTACTGCAGGATTTCAGCTTCAAATGCAGATACGACATCTTGACCTGGTAAGATCTAAATCTTTTGTATTTTCATTTGAGGTTCTTAGTTAAGATGTCTCATCATACCAAGCTTGATGAAAAGCTTGAGGGAGCTGATAACTTCCGAGCTTGGAAGTATAGGATCTCCCTGGTCCTGGAAGAAAATGAGTTGGACTCCTATATCCAGGAGGAGGTTCCAGTTCTAGAGGGAGATGAGGCCAAGGCCTTACATAAGAAGAAGTTGGTTATGGCAAAGAGGATCATTGCTGATTCTATCAAGGATCACCTCATTCCATAGGTGTCCTCTCTCAAGACACCTAAATCCATGTTTGATGCCCTAACCAAATTGTTTGAAGGGAAGAACATCAATCAGAAGATGACTCTAAGGAACCAGTTGAAGAATGTCAAGATCCAGAATGAGGAGACCATCCAGTCATACTTCACAAGGGTCTCCTAGATCAAAGAACAACTAGAAGCTGTAGATGAAGAAGTGGAGAATGCAAAAATTGTGATGACAACATTGAATGGCCTCCCTGGGTCATGGGATTCTTTCATACAAGGAATCTGTGCTAGAAAGAAGTTGGTCAAGTTCAGTAGACTATGGGAAGAATGCTCTCAAGAAGAAGCTCGGATAGCTGCTCGAGAAGAAAAGATGGGAAGTGAAGATCAAGCTCTCATAGTACACTCCAAGAAAGGAAGAAGAGAAAGTCATCTTCACCAAGGTAAGCATTCTCATTGGAAAAATAACTTTACGAGAAGGGATCCATCTAGACTCAGATGTTATACATGCGATGAAATAGGACACTTTGCTAAAAACTGTCCCAAGAATAAGAATGGATCCAAGAAGAAGAGGATCTCCAAAAGAAGACATCATGCTCACACTGCTGAGGATGATGACCCTCCCAGGAAGAGAGTAAAACAAGAAAGTGAAGATGAATATGTTCTGATCTTCGCTCTCACGGGAACTGTCACACATGGAAGCAAATATTGGCTTATTGATAGTGGGGCTTCCAAGCACATGACAGGTTTCAAGGAATCCTTTGAGAAACTATCCAAACATAACTCACCCCATAAGGTGAAGCTTGGGGATGACTACCAATATCCCATAAAAGGTAGAGGTGAATCCTCCTACAAGCTAGAATCCGGAATATCTATAAAAATGAAAAATGTCTTGTTTGTACCAGGATTGAAGAAGAATCTTCTATCCATATCAACATTGGATGCAAAAGGTAAGAGGGTTGTAGATGGCCAAGTCATCATGTGGCCAAGAGGAAAGACTATTGATGATGCAATAGTGATTGGAGAACAAGAAGGAGGATTATACAAGCTGAAGGGCCATCCAGAACAAGATATGGTCCATGACACAGTAGATCCAAATGAACTTTGGCATAAAAGGCTTGCACATGTGCATTACAGAGCACTACCACTTGCAAGCAAAGCTGTTGAAGGTCTTCCAGAAATTCAAGCAAAACATGAAGGGGTCTGCAAAGGATGTGCGAAAGGAAATAATACAAAGAAGACATTTCCAAGTAGCAAGAGCAAGGCAAAAGGAATCTTGGAAATCATCCACTCCGATGTATGCGAACCAATATCATCAAGCTCACTAAGCGGGTATGTATACTATGTTTCTTTCAGTGATGATTTTTCTAGGAAGACATGGATTTACTTCATGAAGAACAAAGATGTAGTTTTTAGCAAGTTCAAGGAATTCAAAGCCTTGATCGAGAATCACACAGAAAAGAAGATCAAGACCTTTTGATTAGATAATGGAGGATAATTCACCTCAAATGAATTCAAAGACTTATGCAAAGAATCAGGGATGAAGAGGGAGTTGTCCACTCCTTACAATCCACAACAGAACAGGGTTGCAGAAAGGAAGAATAGAACCATCATGGAAGCTACAAGAGCAATGCTTCATGATCAAGATCTTCCTATGCATCTATGGGCAGAAGCAACTAGAACAATGGTATATGTACAGAACCGTACTCCACACAGAGTACTCAAGAACAAGACTCCTGAAGAAGTCTTCTCCAGCAAGAAACCAGAATTTAGCCATCTCAGAATATTCGGTTGTCCAGTGTACATACATATACCAAAAGAAAAGAGAACAAAACTAGATCCTTCAGGCAAGAAGGGTATATTTGTGGGATACTCTCAAAGCTCGAAGGCTTACAGAATATACTTCCCGGGATACAAGAAGATCGACATCAGCAGGGATGTAACATTTGATGAAGACACAACTTACAACAAATCCAGAAAGAGACCTGCTGAAGAAACTGAAGAAGCAGAAGCACCCAAAATTCATGATACAACCATGAATGAAGAAATTCAAGAAGAAGATCTAGAATTTGAAGAACCACAAAGACCTGTAGATCCACCTCAGGAGAATAATCCTCACAAGAGGAAACCTGCTTGGGTACAAGAAATTATCCAAGGTGCGGAAAGATATGGGGCTCCAGAAGAGAATCACAGAGAAAGAAAGAGAACCAGATCTTGTCCGGATATGTAGCTTTACTAGGTGATGTTATCAATAAAGAACCTTCCAACTATGAAGAAGCAGCAGAATAGAAAGAATGGAAGGATGCTATGATCGAAGAGTATCAATAGATCATGAAGAATGATGTTTGGGATGTTGTCCCAAGACCAGAAGGGAAGTCAGTTGTAACTTCCAAATGGATCTACAATATCAAGCATGCTGCAGACGGTAGCATTGAAAAATATAAGGCAAAATTTGTGGCTTGTGGCTTCTCACAGAAGGAAGGAATAGATTATGAAGAAACCTTTGCTCCTGTGGCCAGATACACTATAATCAGAATAGTACTTGCATTGGCTGCAGTAATGAAATGGAAGATACACCAAATGGATGTCAAGACTTCTTTCTTGAATGGTGTAGTGGAAGAGGAAGTGTATGTAGAACAACCACTCGATTTTGAGACACATGACAGAGACTCTCATGTGTGCAGATTGAAGAAATCCCTGTACGGTTTGAAACAGGCACCCAGGACATGGTACGGCAGAATTGACATCTTTCTATCCAATTTGGGCTTTACCAAGAGTAAAGCAGCTTGGTAAAGTAGATTCCAACCTTTACTACAAGGTTGAAGATGGAAACCCAGTGATGCTTCTACTATATGTAGATGATCTGTTTGTAACAAGTATGGATGGGTTGATTGCTAATACAAAGAGAAAGCTTGCTGCCGAGTTTGAAATGAAGGACTTGGGTATGATGCATTATTTTCTAGGTATGGAGGTGTGGCAGAATGCAGATGGAATCTCCCTCAGACAAGGGAAGTATGCAGTAGATATTGTGAAGAGGTTTGGGATGATGGACTGCAAGGTTATGGCCACACCTATGGCATCGAACCTGAAGCTATTGAGTAATGCTTCATTAGAGATGGTTGATACCACGATGTATCGTCAGATGATTGGGTCCTTGATGTACCTGGTGAATTCAAGACCATACATTTGCATTGCTGTGAACACCTTGAGCGAGTTCTTGACAGATCCGAGACACGTTCACTTGATTGTTGCAAAGCACATTTTAAGTTACCTAAGGGGTACAATTGATTATGGGCTCAAGTATGAGGCAAATCAGAAGATTAACCTGGAGGGTTATGTTGATTCAGATTGGGCAGGCAGTGCCATCGATAGGAAAATCACTTTAGGTTGTTGCTTTAGTATGGGATCAGGTGTGATCTCTTGGTTTAGCAGGAAACAATCATGTGTGGCACTGAGTACAACTAAAGCAGAGCATGTCACAACTTGTTCAGTTATTTTTGAGGCAGTATGGCTACAGAAGCTACTGTTTGATTTATTTGATCTCCAGATGGATGTTACTTGTATACATTGTGACAACCAGAGTTGCATAAGTTGTCAGAGAATCCAGTGTTCCATGACAAGTCGAAGAATATCAAGATCAAATATCACTATATCAGGTATATGGTGCAGAAGGGAGTAGTGAAGCTCCAGTATGTTGCAATGGAAGAACATATAGCTGATGTATTGACGAAGCCATTGGCTAGGGTGAAGTTCGAGTACTTCAGGGAGAATCTTGGTGTTCTCTAGATAGAGGTTTCCGCCAAGGGAAAGTGATGAGTCCCATAGCCATTCTGACATGGTGAGAGGATTGGTTCCTTCCATGGTCAGATGTAAGGGCTGAGCCATTCTGTCATGGTGAGAGGATTGGTTCCTTCCATGTCAGATATGAGTGTTGAGATCCATAGCCATTATGACGAGTAGGTCAGATATAAGGGCTAAGCCATTTTGTCATGGTGAGAGGATTGGTTCCTTCCATGTCAGATGTGATTGCTGGCCATTTTTTCGAGTAGGACAGATGTAAGGGCAACTTCCATTCTCCTGGAGAATGGAGGCGCCTGGTCAGTTACCAGGTAGCTTAGTCTAGGACTGGGGGCCATTCTGATATGATGGTAGGATTGGTTCTTACAGGATCAGATGTGAGTGCACACATTTTTGAACATGCATATGGATTGGTTCCTTATATGTGTCAAATGTAAGTGCAGAGCCTTTTTTCGATCATGTGTTGATCAGATATAAGTGTTGAGCCTTTCTTCGATCATGTGTTGATAAGATATAAGAATTGTGCCTTTCTTCGATCATTGGTTGATCATATGTAAGTGCAGTTCCTTTCTTCGATCATTGGTTGATCAGATGTAAGTGCAGGAGCCTTTTGGCATGGAGGATTGGTTCCTCGCATGGCCAAGTGTAAGTGCTGGGCCTTTCTTCAATCATTGGTTGTTTAGATGTAAGCGCTGGGCCTTTTTGACAGGGTTGTGGGATATGTTACCACATGGTCAAATGTGAGTGCTGGGCGTTTCCTTTCTGATATGATTATAGGATTAGTTCCTACATGATCAGATGTAAGTGCTGGGAGAAGACCTACATGTTGGCTAGCCCTACATCCAGCATGAAAAAGGGCTAGCTCTGTAGAACTTCCTGTGACGAGAAGAATCATGAGATAGCACCTGTGAAGATTCAATATTGATGATCCAACAGAGATGAACCAGATCGAGAGATGATCCAAATCCAGAGATGATGCTCCAGAGATGATCCCGATCGAGTGATGATCCAGATCTAGTGATGATGATCCAGATCGAGTGATGATGATCTAGATTGAGTGACGATCCAGATCCAGAGATGAAGATGACTTGAAGACAAAGAAGACTTGAAGAATGCAGATGATAAGAAGATCCAGAGAAGAAGACCAGTGATGAAAATTGTGTCGAGAGAATACCTTCCTAGTTAAGAGGGAGTGTTGATGTAATTGTAACTTCAGAATGTATTCACTTGTATTTCTTATCTATTATAACCCGATGTTTATTCTGGGATGTTCTTGTGTCATGTCATGCCCCGATGTTCCTATCAAGAGAATCTATAATGTAAACAAGTCATGTCAACTCATTGTGGGTAAGCCTCCTATTGTCTAAGGGTTAAAGTCCCCGCAGTTCCGGGGCACTAGGATTATTAGACTCACCTAGTGAATTCGGCCCTAGTAGGGTTTTAGTCATGTTGGGATTAGTATAAATAGAGAGCTAGACTCTCTATTTAGCATACAACTCATACACATTTAAGTGTAGCGCATAGTTGAGGAAGAGAAAGACACTAGGGCTAGAGGAAAGAGCTTACGGCTGTCAAGAGACTGTCTTACTGTTTTTGGGTTTCACTTTGGTGTTGATTCTATCTCTGAGGAAGTTGCGGGGTTTTCTCCATTTATGGTTTCCCCGAGGAAAAACACTGTGTTCATTGTCTCTTGTGTTTGATTGTTGTGCTTGTTATTCTCTCAGTTAAAGATCCTAATGATATGCTAGCTAAATGTTGAAAAACTAACATGTACATGTTTGTGTTAAACCCTATATCGTATGCCAATAGTAGTGTTAGGTTTAACCATATGACCTTTAGTACTCTATTCTAAATAAACCTAATCTTTATTTTATTTTATTGGTAACTATCCTAAAACTTAGGGGTTACCTAGGGACCTTTCTAGAAGGATTTTCAATACTATAAATTTAGTTTTCACTGCTCCATTTTTATATGGCATCTAGAAAAGAGAGAAAATCAGACCTTCTTCTTTGTCTTCTTTAGAGTTGTTTGCTACTATTTTTCTTGACGAGTTTTTTGGTGCTTAACACCTAGGGTTACTGCTGCTTTGACTTGACATCTAGGTTTCTTACTAATCTTAGAGCGGGCCATGACTCTCTTGCTCATTTATTTTGCAAGACATGACCTCATTACCTTCTTCTTGGTATGCTTCTAAGGCCGGTTTTGAATCCTATTTGTAGGTTGCTTATACATGCCTTTGTACAGGGCTGCTAAACTTGCTTTGTGTCCTTTTAGTTACTATCCAGTGACTTTGTATGCCCTATAGGCCGGGGTTGTGACCTTTTGGCTTGACCATGAATGTGCTTATCTTCTCATACCATGCCGTGATTTTTTGAATGATTTTTGTCCTAGGGTGTCTCTATTCTTGTTGGGACATGTCTGTACATAATATCTCCTAGATTTTCCATGGATTGTGGTGCCCTCTCCTACCTAAGCTATGACTGTGTCAAAGCCACATCATTGTTTCTATTACATTATTTACAATGGCACAAACAAAACAAGCAACCCTTCATATAACCATTTGAACAACCATTTTGAGATGATCCTTTCTTTTGCATCGACCATTCAATCTTGTCTACATGATTTCCCTTCCATTGCTTTACATTCCTTCCACTTTAAAACAATTAATGACCTTCAAAGTTCACCTTTAAATTCCATGGTTGAACTTATTGGCATGGTCATATTTTTCTCCCTTGCATCAACGATTTGGAAAAAATGCAGCTCTGAAACATGAAGGAGAACCATTGACCTTAGAGACACATCATGTTTTAGCATTGATGTCACTCTTGGGGTCATCATTTCCACAATGAGGGTTCTCATCTTGCTTCATTGTACTCCTCTAATCCACCCCATGTCCTTGCAATCAAGGGTGGGCATCTTACTGATTTCAATGGTAAAACAATTGGAAGTGTTCCGAGTAGTACCTTGCTTATCAATCTAGATATTGAGGCAACCCATCTCCTTAAAAAATGGTGCATTGATAATGTATTTTGAGCAACATCGCCATCCTTGAGTCGTAAGTACATAGGATCCATGTCTCGAACACACCCAAAGAAAACAATCTTCGACTTGCAAAGCATTCAACCCTCTGATAAGGCCCTATGGTTCTCTATAGGCGCTTCCATCATTGACATTAACATGGATGACTTCCACTTCCTTGTATTCGCTCTCTTTGTTGATTTCATTCAATGCATGAAAAAATTCACATAGAAATTACAACACTTGGCATTGCAGTAAATGTGATGGTGAATTTGTAGAGCGCGGCTATAGGTAGATTTTAAATCTTTCCTTGCAGGACCACACCGGCCAGATCGACAGGGCCACAACTTTTGACGATGCGTCCAACCAACTCCTTAGTGTCTCTGCAAAATATTTATGCTTCTTAGCCACCGAACCCACATCCATAAAATATATATCTCTACAATTAGCTTCATGACAATACCTTTTCACCTTATCCATGAAGTTAGATACTTTAAACTCCACAACAAGATTGAAGACAACCATTGTCAATTATGAAGAGATTCCTTTTGTTGATGCAGCATCCAACCTCCTGGAATAAATACATGCACTCACAACTCAAATTTATCCTATTACACGTCGTCTATAACCTCCCCTCCATATATCATACCCTACCTTTCTTCTAAACACCCCTTTGTGTCACCCTCCCACATCTAACTCCTCCCTCGCTCCTTTGTTCTACCTCCATATATTCGAGACATCATCTCCCAATAGATCATCCTATGTCTCTAAATGCATTCCACCTCATCTCCACCCAATTATGTTTCTTCCACTTCATCATGATCGCTATCTTTTTTCCCCTTTGGCTTCCATCATTACTTGTATATAGGCTTTTACCGTAATGCTTTTCACTTTTCTTAGATCTAGAATGTATTTATATACTATTTATTTTTTTCTCACATAACTATATATGTTATCCTATACATGACATTGCTTCCTTTTTGAAGCACGACTTACATTGGTTCACATACACTATATTTATCTATATGTGTCCATCCAACATTTCAACTTTTCTTACATGTATACAATGTTTAATATGTCATCTATGTGGTTATTTTTTTTTACTATGATGCTTCTTGCTTACTTTTCACATACATATATATGCTCCACATACATCCACAAATACTTTGCACCTTTTTCCTTGCAACTCTTTTACATGGGCTTTATTTCTATATGCACACATACATTATTATTTGTATTATGAATTTTTTGCTTTTAATAGACATGTCTCATTTTTTCTTCCAAACACACATTTATAACATTTGACAGCCCCGTCAATGTCTCATCCAGGTTCAAGACAAACTCCTTCTCTTCAACAACCTATGTCATCTAATAATTCAAGTGAACAAAAAAATGAAGATAGAAGGATTCTTTATAGCCACACAAAGGAACACCAAAATGTGCAGAGACGTCTTCTTTATCAATCCAGACATGCAAACATCAATGCTTCAATAAACCCCACCCCTGACCCATCATTTTTTCAATGTTCTCCACCTTCATTCACATCCCCCCCTCCACTTGCAAACCTTAATGCTCCACCAATGCATATATCCACTACACCTAACCCTCCAACAACCCCATACAATACCCCCTTACCAGATGGTCACTTTTTCTTTCTTAACTGAATTGCTTACCTCCACCCAATGCATGCTTGCTTCATATGCAAGGAATCATATCCAAGCATTAAAACAAAGTTTTTAAATGGCATCTATACATGCTCTCGATGTACTACAGAGTGACATGGCCATTGCTTATCCATAGAAAACAACACGGATCCTGTAAACCTTTCCCCAATACATCTCCATAATATCCATCTCACTTCCATGTCTCTTACCATACTTGGACATCCTTGTTGTTCGCAAATTCATTGCTACAAACAAGCCTTATGAATTCATTGTTAGCCACTCAAATGTATGAGCTGCATTGGAATTCAAAATTTCCAATGACCCATATTACAAGGATGCCCACCTCAACCTCCATGCATTACATGCTTTGCCACTTCAACTGACAGATATGTCCTCCCTTCTTAGCCATGCCACAACCCATGGTCTAGACCTACAAACTCCCTCACCCACTAATGATGACGTGACAACTTTATTTCCAACTCCACCAAACACCCAAACCTCCTCTTTCATTTTTTCACTCCCAGATTCTTGCACTGGGACTGAAGAAATTAGGTGCTTTTCCTCAACAATCCCTGGAACCCCGACATATTTAATTGATTGGCCCCCCATTATCCTGTGCTCAATAAATGAATACAATATAGAAGACCTCCTCTCAATGGAATTCCCAATCTTGTTTCCCACAAGGATTGCCATGCTAAAGCAACCACATCTTTTCAAAACTAGCATGTAAGAATATGCTTTGCACCTTATGTGATATCATGATAATAGGTGGCCCAACACCCTCAATTCTGCAACTACTTGTACAACCTTATGATGATCCATCGTAACCAAGCCACCACAACTGTCTTTGTTAAACGTAACCTAGAAGACACCCTCCCCGCAACTGTCTCGACCCTACGCACACAACTCCACCAAATGCCAAATTCTCATGTTGCTAAGCATCCCATGCATTTTGGATCTACTCTTCATGGCACTTGCTTGTTTTGTAGCAAAAGAAGAGGTGAACTATATGATATGATCACCCAACTTGGTAGCCCAAGCTTTTTTTTACCCTCAGTGCAACTGGCACCAAATGGCATGACCTTCACATGCTCATGCCTTCCCATCCTCCCACTTCATTTCCTACACAATTCCAATGGATACTTCATAAAATTATAACCAATCCACATACTAGGTCTCTATGTATGCACCATAGATTCACCATATTCCTTGAAGAGGTCCTCCAAAACACATTCCATACAAAGTATTTCTGGTGCAGGTTTTCTCCTATCACTTGTTGCATTTTTTCTCCTTTTATTGTTTAACAATTCCACTTTTTCCTAACTTTTTTTCTCCTTTCCCTTCTTTCTATAGGTATGAATGGAAAAACAGAGGTTATACTCATATACATGGATTCCTTTGGTTGGATGATGCACCCAAATATGGACAACCTTAACTGGGATGATTATCTCAGCGTGGAAGATGCAAAAAATACTTTGATAGATTTTTAACTACATGGAACCCCTATCCAATGCACCTTTGTGGCCCTGCATTCCATCGGGTAGCTCACTAAGACCCATGCACACTTACATCATCCTCCATACTTGAAGGAAACCAAAGTTACGACTATGAAACCCTTGTCAATTTTGTACAACGACACACAAAATGCAATGAAACCTCTTGCCTTAGCAAAAAAGGAACAACCCTTGCTTCTCGCTATGGTTTCCCCTTTGAACTGCAAGAAACATATTCTATGTTCATTGATGATGCTGGGGAAAAAACATACATCCCGGATAGGAATGATGAAATTTTAAACATATACAACTCTTTCATGCTCTTAGTATGTAGAGATAATGTTGATTGCCAACCTGTGCTCTCCCGTCATGCTGTCCTCATACATTTCGAAGTATGCTTCAAAAGTAGAGAAAAAATATGAAAGATACCATGGCATCCTATCGTGTATTGCACATGTTTCCCCTGCAGAAGAGGAAATCTTATTGCCTATTTGAAAACCCTTATTTGAAACCATTGTTGATCGAGACATTGGTGTGCAAGATGTTGAATTTTAACATGTGTATGATATTTTCAAAAATTGAATACTGTAATAGAGATATTACTTAAGATATTAACAACAGTAAGACAATTATAGTATTAAAACAAGCATCACACAATTAAACACACAATTTTCCACGAGTAAAACTTTGAAGGACAAAAACCCTAAAGTATCAGTAATTCATCCTCTAAATGAGATGACTGAGTTTGTATATGAGCAGAGAAATAGTTCACAGAACTCTGTGATGAATATATAAAAAAATTCAAACCGAAGAAGCCCTAACGAGTTTTAACTGTTTCTGCTGCTATCACATGAACTATACTTTCACTGCTACCACGTGGAATTTGGACTATACCTGTTGACTGTACTTTCCTTCTGCTATGATTGTACCTTCCTGTACCTGATTCCACCTCAAAAAAGTTTTGTAGATGCCCTGTGGACTACTGCCTCCCTCCACCATGAGTTGTAGTAGCTCTACTTCTACTACTACTCACCATGTGACTATTGGCACCCTTTATTGCTAACTCTCGTGACTCCCTGGTACTGTATACTAGCCCGAATAGGGCTTGGATGGATATGAGGCATCCCTAACAAGGATGTAGTGTATATGAGAAATACCTAGAAGGGCTCAGGGGTGTTGTAGTAGCCCTAACAGCTAGGGTATATAGTGGAGAGCCTAAGAAGAAGGAATTTGTGACTGTAGCAGTCACTTTGTTGCTACTCCCATGAAGGAAAATACCCAATGCAAGCTTAAGAGTTGCCACGTAAAGAAGAGAAAAAAAAATACCAGCATGGTTGGAGCATTCAAGTGATGGCTGATGCTCCAACAATTCATTGTTGGAGAAAACTTCTTAGTCCATGAAAATACCATCCATGAATTGTTGGAGCATTCAAGTGATGATAGACGATGATAAAATGATTTGCTTGTTCTTCATTTATAGTCCAATCAAACATTTAAGTTGATTCCACATAATTAGGAAGTTGAAATTAGGGCTTCCTTTCTTTTTCAACTTTAACCCTTGACTTTTAATGTTATGTGGTTCAAAGGTCTTGTTGGTGTTTGACTTGTGCCACTTGGTTCTTCATTTGATGGCCTCATGGACCAAGACTAGGGTTTCATGGTCCTTCAAGTATTTTTTTACCACAACAAGTTGTCTCAAGATTTCTTCAAGGTCCTCATGGATCATTCATGCCCACTAAAAGTACATCTTCATAAATAAGAAGAATTATTGAATGATTTATCTTGATCTCCTTGTTGCCACTAAGATAAGGTGCTAGGTCTCTCAACCAGGGGTAGCTAGTCCCTAAAGAAGGTCTCATAGCCCATAGATCAAGGAGAGAAGTGCATCACTCTGGTCTAGGGCTTATGGTGATGACCTGGTAACTGACCAGGAGCCTCATCCCCAGGCTGCATCAGATGACTCAATGTCAAATACTTGGTAACTGAACAAGCGCCTCCATTCTCCCAAAGAATGGCCCTCATCCCTAGGCTGAGGTCCTAGTCTCGGACTAGGTTAAATTCCTAGTAACAGACCAGATGCCTCCATTCAGTGAATGGCCCTTATCCCCAGGCTAAGGCACCATTCCCAAACTAGGTTAATTTCCTGGTAACTAACCAGGTGCCTCCATTCTCCCATAGAACAGCCCTCAGCCCTAGGCTGAGGTCCCAGTCCCAGACTGGGTTAATTTCCTGGTAACTTACCAGGTGAATCCATTCTCCTATTCTCCTAGAGAATGGCTCTTGATTTTTCTTAGGAAAACTCAACACTCCCTCTCAGCTAGATAGGTATTCTATGTAATTCCAAGCTTATCACAAAAGCATATGAACTTTTTTGTTGTCAGAGGCTTGGTCAGAATGTATGCAATTTGTTAATTAGTACAGATATAATGAAGCTTTAGGGTACCTCTCTGAACTAAGTCTTTGATGAAGTGGTACTTCATTTCAATGTGTTTTGATCTATCGTGAAATATAGGGTTCTCTGAAAGATTTATGCAACTCTGATTATCACAATGAATAATAGTTGACTCAAGATTTCCACCGAATAGATCAGAGAGAAGTTTCCTAATCCAAACTACTTCTTTGTAGGAATCACCAGTAGAAATATACTCATCTTCAGCTGTGCTCTGAGCTATGGAACCTTGTTTCCTGTTGGACAAAGAGATCATTGTCGATCCCATACTGAAGCAGTAACTTGATGTGCTTTTGTCGGTCTACTGCACTACCATCCCAATCAAAGTCATCATATTCGACTAACATTACCCCACTGCTGGAAATATAGCGGAGCCCATAAGTGATAGTATCTCAAACATATCTGAGTACATGTTTAGAAGCTACCCAGTGTATGTGCTTTGCATCAGGGATGATTTAGGGGCAAAATATAGCCCATGGGAGAATATAAAAGAGTTTAGTTTTTTCATGGGAGAATTAGGTATATTAAAAGTTTTTTCTATAAAATATTTAATTCGTCCATTAATTATTTATAAAATAATTCATTTTATCCTAAATAGCCATATTATATTTGTGGTAGAAATTCCCAAAAGAGGAATTCGTCCTCCAAATTTCCGCCAAAATTTGTTCTTTGCCCCTAATTTCTACCAAAAATTTTGTGGGATCATCTGCTCACCCTGGATTTCTCCCAAAAAACTAGTAGGATCCTTTGCTCGCCCCCCAATTTCCACCAAATTTTGGTTGGGATCCTCAACTCGCCCATATTTTCAGGAAAAATTCCCTAAATTCCTTCAATCCCTCTCAATTTCTAACTTAATTTGATTGGTAAGTGGGATATATCACTAGCCATCCATTTCCAAAGGATTTTAACCCAATTAGTCCCTATAAAATGGCTTGCTTTCTCAAGGAATCATTCAGCGTTAATATTTTTCGCAAATCACAGTTCAACTTCAACGTTTTTGGGCTTGAATCGCAGTTACAGGTTTTTTTCAACTTTTTTTGGCTTGAATCTTAGTTACATATTGTTTTTCAATGTTTTTGGGCTTGAATCACAGTTACAGGTTGTTTTTATTGAAGCATTTGAAGCTCAGGTAACATTTAAAGGGTTGGCATACAATCGTTAAAGGTAAATTTTATTCTTCCACCTGAACTTTTACAACCCTATTTTTTGTATGTGCTTATTTATGTATATGTGTCCTGTGTTTGATGGACAATAGAAGAGGAGGGTGAGTGCTAGTTCAGGATCTAGGACTTTGATACTAAGTAATTGCAGTATGATCTTGCCTATCTGTAATTTTATGAATTGTGGAGAGATAGAGCTCCAGATTCTAGGCCACAAATTGATATGTCCATATTATTCAATAAAGAGTTGGATTATGTCCCATTCCTTTTGTCGAAATTTTTACGTTTTTAATTATGTCCATAATTAGTTCTGTAGCATCTGCATTTGACTGCATCTTTAAGAGTCTGTGATTTTTGTAGCTGATGCACTCTGCCAATGCCAATATAGTTCTATAGCTATGTTGGTATCCTACAAAGCTTGGTTGTGCACCAACTTGATGTATGGATACTCTTACACCCCTGCTCTATTTCTTTTATCATGACCCTTCAACGCATAGTTACAATCAATATTAGCTTCCATTGAAACGATTACCCTGCAATTTTTGAATGCTTGGGATTTATGAATGTATGTGTCTTATGGTCAATCCCCCAAATTATAGAGTTAGAATAATTCTTGCAACATCTCCAAAACCCAGAATTGCCTCAGATCGGTTCTGGGATCTCTAAAACTACGGGTTTTAACAAGTCAACAATTCCTCTATGCAGACAACTCTGGAACTTGACGAGATCACATTCTCAGTCCCTATGTTGATTCCTTCATTCATCGGTTCTGCTTTGTAACAAGTAACATTTCCTACTGTAAATCGGTCTTGACTTTCCATGATTTATTGTTGCATTTATTTCTCATTCCCCGCAACGCTTGAACACTAATCTCATGTTCTCCTTTCAATGCAGACCAACGTCTTCTTATAATCTCCACCTCTTGTAACAAAGACAACAATATATACACTTGTTTCTCTTCAACAAATCTTAACTGCAACAATCACAATACCAAGATGTCCTCTAGCCCAAATGCCCACCAACACATCTCCTTTTCAATGCATCTTCCTAAAATAGATTCAAAACAATTCTTCAAAATGGTTTTTGCTATTTCTTTAGAATTGGAAGCTTACATTCAGAACCCAACTCTATGCCCTTAATGAAATCAAACGTTTTGGTTCCCATCAGCAATCACATCAAAGGAAGGTTACTCTGCTATCAGGGTTATACAATCAACATGAATTTATCAATAAATCATGATTCATTACAGTTTAGGACATTCATAAAGAAGCATAAACACACACACATAAAATCATGAATACCTTCATTAACATAATCAAGTTGTACAAACTAAAAGAAAACTGTGATTTACTTATGATATTTCTGCTAAGCTACCATGGCCTGATCTTCCCTTTGCTTGGCCCCCCTTTTTCTCACCTTTAGGCTTACCATCAAATACCAAAATGAAATCCATGATTTCAATTTTCAAATCCTAACAATCTTCCTAAATTTAGGGCAACTAATTCCTAAAGATAGAGTTCAGTCTTATCTTCTTGATAACCATGAAGTAAGCCACATCGAATTCTTCCACCTCGTGCAGTTTCGGTTACAATAATTACATTCTTAACTAATGACTTTGACATCTCATTACTTTAGAATATTCAACTCTTACTTTGAAAACTCTAATATTTACAATATTCTTGCAATGAACCCACATCCTTAAGCAATATCAAGACCCTTAGGTCCGATTAACATTTAAACTTTTCATTGTAAGCAGATGCTCCTGCATCAAACTCCCAAAGTATAAACATTTATGGCCTCTTGGTCATAAGCGTTCTTCCAGGATCCCAAACTTTAAACTCTATCTTATCACTTGTTGTGTCATGTTGTTGTAGAATGTCTCTTGTTGCAGCTATCTTCTTTCTTCCAATTTTTTAAACCTTGTATTGTAGTACTCCACTGTCTTTGCTTTGACAATTCTCCAATTTCGATCCAATTTCACATCGAACTGTCTACCTTACTTTGTTGTACCTTCTCTTGCAAAACTGCATCAATTTCCACAACTTGTCTATCTATTACAACAATAAAATAGTAATAAATAGGTAACTATTCCTAATAGTAATTAATAATATTAAAATATAGTTTATGAAGAGAAGTGTCTCTTCTATATGTGATGGCCAAGCCATATTTAAGGCAACCATATCCATTGTAATTTATGATCCATTCAATTATTATACATTTATACATTTAATTATTCGAATATGGAACATCTTCCTCCCTGTACCGGGATACATGATGACTTAATCCGGATACGGATTATCCATTACACTGGATACGGTGTAACATCTATCTCATCATACAACCTGTCTTCTTGTAACCATCTACTATCCTTGGGTGACTCAAACTGTTCTTGGACAAACACATCACAAATTTTATACTGTTTTGTTTTCATCAACTCAGGAATGATCTGCTCATTAGTTACTTGCAACCAAATGCTACCATATGTAATAGTCATTAAGCACTCACTTTCCCTTGATTCACCACACATCTTCCAAAAGATGCTTAAACCATTCAAATAATTTCTTTGTTGCTGCTTCAAATCTGTTTTTACATCATCATCTTCAAGTTGTTGGTTGCTCTCTTCGACCTCCCATACATCCTTAATGTCTTTAGAGACATCTCCCTCTTCATAATTTTTTTGCTACTCCAAAACTTCAGTTTTCCTTTCAAGAAGCAATTCATACTCCAACTTTTTGAATACAGTAAGACATTTATCCTCACTTCTCTTTATACTAGCAAGCACACTATGGGTTTGTAAACTAGTATATATCTCCGTCTCATACTCAATTAACTTCAACACATATTCCAGCAACTCATCTTCTCTTTGACACTTCTCAAGCTCTTCACCATAATGATGTTCATGAATTTTGGCATGTCCTCTTTCTTCCTTGATAAAATTCAATATCTTTCCTTTATCATCTATTTCACTAAAACTAGTAGTCA
Source organism: Pseudotsuga menziesii (assembly GCA_001517045.1). NCBI lineage: Eukaryota > Viridiplantae > Streptophyta > Pinopsida > Pinales > Pinaceae > Pseudotsuga > Pseudotsuga menziesii. The sequence continues at coordinate 179,458 of LPNX010213291.1, forward strand.
ATTCTACCTTGTTCATCTCTATGAAAGGCTCCTCTTTGTCATGAGACAAATATGCCTCACCTCCTTCTTCATCAGGCTTTACATTTCGGTGCTTCTATAAGCAATTTTCAGGAGTTGTCTCTACCCTATTTTCTGCAGTAATATTATCCTATAATTTCTCTTCATCAAATTCATTAACTAAATCGATCAGCTTACCTCTTTGAGGCAATTTCTCCTCATTCTTCACCATAATAAAATTTGGACCCTTCTTCTTCATGATAGCTTCGGATTACTGTCCTTTTCCACTAAGAAACTCATCGGGAAGCTCTTTCTACTGCAACACTTAAAGCTTTCTTCATTTGAGATACAATCTTCATCATACTCCACTTCAAGACCTTCATCCATCTTTAAGATAGTTTCAAAAGCTTGTCAATCCCCTGTAAAACATGCAAGGATACACAAATTGTCAATTTTTAAAGCATAAGGGTTTATAGCCCCATATAATTCCTATGTCGGCATAAAATCCTACTGGTTTGAACCATCCAAGCATCTCATGAGATCCTGACTTGATCTCCCTTCATCACTCTTTCCAAAAGCTGCACTTAGCTCAGGTTCACAAATGTGAACAGTCACACCATACTCGGTCTTCTTGAGTTCTTCCTGCAACCAATTTACTCTTATCATCTCCCTTTGCAACTCAACTTCTGGATGCCAACTTCTGTAGGACCATATTTTGAAGTCACCTTTTGGTCTAGGTTTTCAGTCCATACAAATTTCAGTAAATGTACTTCACCTCTATATTTTCCATCCTTATTTATTATAGCAGCAGACTTCTCTGACGGTCTACTCACAATTTCTTTCTCTACATGTATAGGATTTTTAGATTGATCATCTATATGAGACAATGCTATCTCATTTTCCTTTTTAGCAAAATGCTGGGTTTTCTCCGCTTATATGCCTTTAGGAAGCACATATTTACTCCTTTCAATATTCATAACAGTGCTTAATGATTGTTCTCTTACATTACTTCCACATCCTATAACAATACACCGACTACTAATCTTCAAGACACAAGGCTCTTTAGCCTCATTTAATTTCCTTGACACCATCAAGCCTTCATGCTTCTTTGAGTCTTCTATAAAGTCCATGAGACTCACAATAGACTTCTTCTCAACATCTCTATCTTTTGTTTCTGCTATAAGAAACTCATCTACAAGCCCATTGATTTGAACTTTCTTGATATCGTCTTCAGGAGGTAACTCATCACCCTTTATACCTGCATCCACAAGCATTTTGTTAGTTTCAAAAACATAAGGCCTTTCAACCCCAACTGATGCCTTTCTCCTTTCTCGCTGGCCCAAATTCCTCCAATGATTCTTGAGACTTTCATCATGTCTCTCTTCTACATTCTCACTCTCTTCTTCACCAAGTATTTCATCTTGTTCAGGTCTACATATGCAAATCTCTTCTTCATGCACATCCAATTTGAGTTCTTCCCAGATAAATGGCTCTTGCTTATGTCTTAGCTACAAAGTAGGCCATTTCACCTTTTTCATTCTCAAAATCCACCCATAGTATTGTTCTTCCTCACTTCTTTGTAACAACTCCATTAACTTGCTAAGACTCTCCCTGATCTCAACCATCCCTCTCTTAAATATCTCTTGACTCATTCTCTTTATGCCAATGAATTTGGCATCTTCTCCTTTTTCACTATGACATATTCTTGAACCCATAGCATGACTATTGATAGTCATATGTTCTTCCCTGAGTTTTCTTTAACCCAATGTGAACTGCATTCCTAGCCTCTGCAGTAGCAAGTCTCTTTCACCCTGCCATAGACACCCCACCAAGCTTCGTCTAAGTCTTGCCTCTTGGTATTTTACTGATTCTCTCTCCCTGAACCTTTGGAGATTCCAATGCTCTTCCTAGGATTTCTTTTGCAGTCACCTTCCTCTAGGAAATTCACCGTCCTCTTTGCTTTCCAATTTTAATTGATATTTTTCACATCACTCCTTGCTATGCAAGGCTCCTTGTCACAATTGCTTCGCCAAATTTCTCACTGTTACACATCCTCAAGAAACTCTTAGCTCCGTGTCTTGATCAAATTATCTTCTTGTCTGCAATCTATTGTTGCAAAAATTTAACAGCTTCCCTGTCTCCTTCATTCTCACTCTATCTTCCAGCTTCTTCCTTATTAAGATTATACATCCACTATTTCTACATTCAAAATAATAAAACCATACACACTCATCAATCTCAAACATTTTTCCCCAACTCTATATCCTCGGCTGGAATTTTTTTCATGTTTGTGAATTCTTTATTGCAGAGCCTTGCAAGTATTCTATTTGTCCTCCTCCTCATTGTTCAAAATCTCCAAATTCTCCCTGAAAGATTACTTCTCCTCGATCTTGAAAAGTCACTTCTCATGTAACCTTAAAAAACAATTATGTGTTTTTAAACTCTCTCCTAGATCTCAACTCTTTACTCCAAATAACATTCTACACTCTGATATCTTCTCAAGGACAAATTTGCTAAAGAGAAAACCAACTGTAATTTCTTATTCCAAGGAGCATACCAGCTCTGATACGAAATTATGCAGGGATACACTTACACCCCTGCTCCATCTCTTTAATCACGACCCTTCAATGCAGAGTTATAATCAAGCTTAGTTTCCATTGAAATGATTACCCTGCAATTTATGAATGCTTAGGATTTAGGAATGTATGTGTCTTACGGTCAATCCCTCGAATTACAAAGTTAGAATAATTCTTGCTACATCTCCAATACCCAGAATTGCCTCAGATCAGTTCCGGTATCTCTAAAACTATGAATTTTAACAAGTAAACAAATCCTCTATGCAGATAGCTCTGGAACTTGACCAGATCTTATTCTCAATCCCCATGTTGATTCCTTCATTCATCAGTAATGCACTGCAACAAGTAACATTTCCTACTGTAAATCGATCTTTCCTTTCCACGATTTATTGCTGGGTTTATTTCTCATTCCCCGCAACGCTTGAACACTAATCTCATGTTCTCCTTTCAATGCAGACCAAAGTCTTCTTAGGATCTTCACCTCTTGTAACAGAGACAACAATATATACACTCGATTCTCTTCTACGAATCTTATTGCAACAATCACAATACCAAGATGTCCTCTATCCCAAATGCCCACCAATGCATTTCCTTTTCAATGCAGCTTCCTCAAATCGATTCAAAATAATTCTTCAAAAGGGTTTTCACTATTGCTTTAGAACTAGAAGCTTACATTCAGAACTTCTACCCAGCTCTTTGCCCTCAACGAAATCAAACATTTCGGTTCCCATTTGCAATCACATCAAAGGAAGGTTTCTCTGCTATAAGGGTTATACAATCAACATGAATTTATCAATAAATCATGATTCATCACTGTTTAAGACATTAATAAAGAAGCATAAACACACACACATAAAATCATGAATCCGTTCTTAACATAATCAAGTTGTACAAACTAAAAGCAAACCCTAATTTACTTATGAGATTTCTGCTCAGCTACCATGGCCCAATCTTCCCTTTGCTTGACCCCCTTTTTCCTGCCCGTAGGATTACCATCATATACCAAAATGAAATCCATGCTTTCAATTTTCAAATCCTAACAATCTTCCTAAATTTATGTAAACTAATTCCTAAATATAGAGTTTGGTCTTATTTTCTTGATAACCATGAACTAAGCCACATTGAATTCTTCAACCTGGTGCAGATTCGGTTACAATAATTACATTCTTAACTAACGAATTTGATACATCGTTACTTTAGAATATTCAACTCTTACTTTGAAAACTCTTATATTTACAATATTCTTGCAATGAACCCACATCCTTAAGCAATATCAAGACCCTTAATTCCGATTAACATTTAAACTTTTAATTGTAAGAATATGCTCCTCCATCAAACTCCCAAACTAGAAAATTTTATGGCCTCCTGGTCATAAGCCTTCTTCCAGGATCCCAAACTTTAAATTGTATCTTATCACTTGTTGTGTCATGTTGTTGTAGAATGTCTCTTGTTGCTATTATCTTCTTTCTTCCAGGTTTCCAAACCTTGTACTATAGTAATCAACTGTCTTTGCCTTCATAATTCTCCACTTTCGATCCAATTTCACATCGAACTATTTTCCTTACTCTGCTGTACCTTCTCTTGCAAAACTGCATCAATTTCCACAACTTGTCTATCTCATCATACAACTTGTCTTCTTGTAAGCAGTTGCTTTCCTTCGGTGACTCTAATTGTTCTTGTACAAACACATCACAAATTTTATACTATTTTATTTTCATCACCTCAGTAATGATCTGCTCATTAGTTACTTGCAACCGAATGCTACCATATGTAAGAGCCATTAAGCTTTCACTTTCCCTCAATCCACCACACATCTTCCAAAAGATGCTTAAAGCATTCAAATACTTTCTCTGTTGCTACTTCAAATCAATTTTTACATCATCATCTTCAAGCTGTTGGCTGCTCCCTTTGACCTCCCATACATCCTTAATGTATTTAGAGACATATCCCTCTTCATAATTTTTTTATGCTAAAAAACTTTAGTTTTCCTTTCAATAAGCAATTCATACTCCAACTTTTTTACTACAGTAGACACTCATCCTCACTTCTCTTTATACTAGCAAGCACACCATGGGTTTGTAAACTAGTATATATCTCTGTCTCGGCTACAACTTGAGACACTCTTCTACGAATGAATACAATCTCTCTCTCATACTCAGGTACCTTCATCAAATATTCTAGCAACTCATCTTCTCTTTGACACTTCCCAAGCTCTTCACCATAATGATGTTCATGACTTTCGGCATGTCCTCCTTCTTTATTGACAACCTTCAATATATGTCCTTTATCATCTCTTTGACTAAAACTAGTAGTCAGTTTTGCCATGTTCATCTATCTAAAAGGCTCCTCTTTGGCATGAGACAAATCTGCCTTACCTCCTTCGTCATCAAGCTTTGCATTTCGGTCCTTTGGTAAGCCATTTTCAAGATTTGTCTCTGCCCCATTTTCTGCATTAATATTCTCCTATAATTTCTCTTCATCAAATTCATTAACTAATCCATCAGCTTACCTCTTTGAGGCAATGTCCCCTCATTCTTCATCATAATAAAATTTGGACACTTCTTCTTCGTGACAGCTTCAGATGACTATCCTTTTCCACTAAGAAACTCATCAGGAAGTTCTTTCTCCTGCAACACTTAAAAACTTTCTTCATCTGAGATACAATCTTCATCATACTTCACTTCAAGACCTTCATCCATCTTTAAGACAGTTTCAAAAGATTGTCTCTTCCCTGTAAAACCTGCAAGGATACACAAATTGTCAATTTTTTAAGCATAATGCTTTATATCTCTATCTAATTCCTCTGTCAGCATAACCTCCTACTCGTTTGAACCATCCAAGCATCTCAAGAAATTCTCACTTGATCCCCCTTCATCACTCTTTCCAAAAGCTGCACTTAGCTCAGGTTCACAAATGTGAACAATCACATCATACTCAGTCTTCTTGAGTTCTTCCTATAACCAATTTACTCTTAGAATCTCCCTTTGCAACTCAACCTCTTTACAATATTTTTTAAACATTTCATCTAAACACTAGATGCCAACTTCTGTAGGATCATCTTTTGAAGTCACCTTTTGGTCTAGGTTTTCTGTCCACAAATTTTTCAGTAAATGTACTTCACCTCTATGTTTTCCATCCTCAACAATCAGACTTCCCTTATTTATTGTAGCAGCAGACTTCTCTCATGGTCTACTGACAATTTATTTCTCTACATGTATATGATTTTTGAATTGTTCATCTATATGAGACAAGGCTATTTGATTTTCATTTTCAGCAAAATTCTGGTTTTGCTCTGCCCATATGTCTTTAGGAAGCACATCTTTACTCCTTTCAATATTCATAACAATGCTTAATGATTGTTCTCTTACATTACTTCCACATCCTATAACAATACTCCAACTGCTAATCTTCAAGAAACAAGGCTCTTTAGCCTCATTTAATTTCCTTGACATCATCAAGCCTTCATGCTTCTTTGAGTCTTCCACACAGTCCATGAGACTCATAATAGACTTCTTTTCAACATCTCTATCTTTTGTTTCTGCTATAAGAAACTCATCTATAGGTCCATTGATTGGAACTTTGTTGATATGGTCTTCATGAGGTAACTCATCACCTTTTATACCTGCATCCACAAACATTTCGTTAGTTTAAAAAACATAAGGCCTTTCAACCCCAGCCGATGCCTTTCTCCTTTCTCGCTGGCCCAAATTCCTCCAATGTTTCTTAAGACTTTCATCAGGTCTCTCTTCTACATTCTCACTCTCTTCTTCACCAAGGATTTCACCTTGTTTAGGTCTACATATGCAAACCTCTTCTTCATGCTCATCCACTCTGAGTTCTTCCTAGATAAATGGCTCTTGCTTATGTCTCAGTTGCAAAGCAGGCCATTTCACCTTTTTCTTTCTCAATATCCACCCATAGTATTGTTCTTCCTCGCTTCTTTGTAACAACTCCATTAACTTGCTAAGACTCTCCTTGATCTCTTCCATCTCTCTCTCAAATGTCTCTTGACTCATTCTCTTTATGCCAATGACTTTGGAATCTTCTCCTTTTTCATTGTGACTTCTTCTTGAATCCATAGCATGACTATTGATAGTCATATGTTTTTCCTTGACTTTCCTTGAACCCAATGTGAACTGCATTCCTAGCCTCTACAATAGCAAGTCTCTTTCACCATGCCACGAACACCTCACCAAGCTTCCTCTAAGTCTTCCCTTTTGGTATTTTATTGATTCTCTCTCCCTAAACCTTTGGAGATTCCAATGCTCTTCCTAGGCTTTCTCTTGCAGTCACCTTCCTTCAAAAAATTCACCGTCCTCTTTGCTTTCCAATTTTAATTGATATTTTTCACATCACTCCTTGCTATGCAAGGATCCTTGTCACAATTGCTCCACCAAATTTCTCTTTGTTACACTTCCTCAAGAAACTCTTAGCTCTGCGTCTTGATCAAATTATCTTCTTGTCTGTAATCTGTTGTTAGAGACCTTTAACAGCTTCCTTGTCTCCTTCATTATCACTCTATCTTCCAGTTGTTTCCTTAGTAAGAATATACACATCCACTCTTTGTACATTCAAAATAATAAAACCATACGCACTTACCAATCTCAAACATTTTCCCCCAACTCTATATCCTTGGCTGGAATTGTTTTCATGTTTGTGAATTCTTTATTGCAAAGCCTTGCAAGTATTTTACTTGTCTTTCTCCTCATTGTTCAAAATTTCCAAATTCTAATTTTGATCCCTCAAATATTACTTCTCGATCTTGAAGAGTCACTTCTCATGTAACCTTACAAAACAATTATGTGTTTTTTAACTCTCTCCTAGAACTCAACCCTTTATTCCAAATAGCTTTCTGCACTTCGATATCTTCTCAAGAACAAATTTACTAAGAGAAAATGAACTCTAATTTCTTCTTCCAAGGAGCATACCAGCTTCGATACCAAATTATGCAGGGATACTCTTACACCTATGTTCTATCTCTTTAATCACGACCCTTCAATGCAGAGTTACAATCAAGCTTAGTTTCCATTGAAACGATTACCCTGTAATTTTTGAATGCTCATGATTTAGGAATGTATGTGTCTTACGGTCAATCCATCGAATTACAAATTTAGTAATTCTTGCAACATATCCAATACCCAGACTTTCCTCAAATCGGTTCTAGATCTCTAAAACTACGGTTTTTAACAAGTCAACAAATCCTCTATGCAGATAGCTCTGGAACTTCACTAGTCGCATTCTCAGTCCCCATGTTGATTCCTTCATTCATCGGTAATGCTCTACAACAAACAACATTTCCTATTGTAAATCGATCTTTCCTTTCCATGATTTATTGCTGGGTTTATTTCTCATTCCCCACAACGCTTGAACACTAATCTCGTGTTCTCCTTTCAATGCAGACCAATGTCTTCTTATGATCTTCACCTCTTGTAAAAGAGACAACAATATATACACTCGATTCTCTTCAACAAATATGAAATGTAACAATAACAATACCAAGATGTCCTCTAGCGCAAATGCCCACCAACACCTCCTTTTCAATCCAACTTCCTCAAATCGATTCAAAATAATTCTTCAAAAGGGTTTTCAGTATTTCTATAGAACTGGAAGCTTACATTCAGAACTTCTACCCAGCTCTATGCCCTCAACGAAATCAAACAATTATGTTCCCATCAGCAATCACATCAAAGGAAGGTTACTTTGCTATCAGGGTTATACAATCAACATGAATTTATCAATAAATCATGATTCATCACAATTTAAGACATTCATAAAGAAGCATAAACACACACACATAAAATCATGAATCCCTTCATTAACATAATCAAGTTATACAAACTAAAAGCAAACCCTGATTTACTTATGAGATTTCTGCTCAGCTACCATGGCCCAATCTTCCCTTTGCTTGGCTCCCCTTTTCCCCGCCCGTAGTATTACCATCATATACCAAAATGAAATCCATGCTTTCAATTTTCAAATCCTAACAATCTTCCTAAATTTATGGAAACTAATTCCTAAATATAGAGTTTGATCTTATCTTCTTGATAACCATGAACTAAGCCACATCGAATTCTGCCACCTAGTGCAGATTCGATTACAATAATTACATTCTTAACTAATGACATTGACACCTCATTACTCTAGAATATTCAACTCTTACTTTGAAAAATATAATATTTACAATATTCTTGCAATGAACCCACATCCTTAAGCAATATCAAGACCCTTAGGTCCGATTAACATTTAAACTTTTCATTGTAAGCAGATGCTCCTGCATCAAACTCCCAAAGTAGAAAAGTTTATGGTCTCTTGGTCATAATCCTTCTTCCAATATACAAAACTTTAAATTGTATCTTATCACTTGTTGTGTCATGTTGTTGTATAATATCTCTTGTTGTTGCTATCTTCTTTCTTCCAGGTTTCCAAACCTTGTACTGTAGTACTCCACTGTCTTTGCCTTCATAATTCTCCACTTTCGATCCAATTTCACATCGAACTATCTGTCTTAATCTGTTGTACCTTCTCTTACAAAACTGCATCAATTTCCACAACTTGTCTATCTCATCATACAACCTGTTTTCTTGTAAACATCTGCTATCCTTCGATGACTCGAACCGTTCTTGTACAACATCACAAATTTTATATTGTTTTATTTTCATCAACTCGACAATGCTCTGCTCATTAGTTACTTGCAACTGAATGCTTCCATATGTATGAGTCATTAATCTCTCACTTTCCCTCGATTCACCACACATCTTCCAAAAGATGCTTAAATCATTCAAATACTTTCTCTCTTGCTGCTTCAAATCAGTTTTTACATCATCATCTTCAAGCTGTTGGTTGCTCTCTTCGACCTCCCATACATCCTTAATGTATTTAGAGACATCTCCCTCTTCATAATTTTTTTGCTGCTCCAAAACTTCAATTTTCCTTTCAAGAAGCAATTCATACTCCAACTTTTTGACTACAGTAAGACACTCACTCTCACTTCTCTTTATACTAGCAAGCACACCATGGGTTTGTAGACTAGTATATATCTCTGTCTTGGCTATAGCTTGACACACTCTTCTACCAATGACAACAATCTCTCTCTCTTACTCAGGTGCCTTCAACAAATATTCCAGCAACTCATCTTCTCTTTGACACTTCTCAAGCTCTTCACCACAATGACGTTCATGAATTTCGGCATGTCCTCCTTCCTCCTTGACAACCTTCAATATCTGTCCTTTATCATCTCTTAGTAGTCAATTTTTCCCTGTTCATCTCTTTGAAAGGATCCTCTTTGTCATGAGACAAATATTCCTCACCTCTTTCTTCATCGGACTTTGCATTTCGGTCCTACTGTAAGCCATTTTCAAGAGTTGTCTCTGCCCTATTTTCTGCAGTAATATTCTCCTATAATTGCTCTTCATCAAATTCATTAACTAAATCCATCAGCTTACCTCTTTGAGGCAATGTCCCTCATTCTTCATCATAATAAAATTTGGACACTTCTTCTTCATGACAGCTTCGAATGACTGTCCTTTTCCACTAAGAAACTCATCAGGAAGTTCTTTTTGCAGCAACACTTAAAAAAATTCTTCATCTGAGATACAATCTTCATCATATTTCACTTCAAGACCTTCATCCATCTTTAAGACAGTTTCAAAAGATTGTCTCTTCCCTCTAAAACCTGCAAGGATACATAAATTTTCAATTTTTAAAGCATAAGGCTTTATAGCCCCATCTAATTCCTCTGTCAGCATAACCTCCTACTGGTTTGAACCATCCGAGCTTCTCATGAGGTCCTCACTTGATCTCCCTTCATCACTCTTTCCAAAATATGCACTTAGCTCAGGTCACTCTCTCTTCTAGCTGCTACCTTATTAAGAATACACACATCCACTCTTTGTACCTTCAAAATAATAAAACCATACACACTTACTATTCTCAAACATTTTCCCCCAACTCTATATCCTTGGCTGGAATTGTTTTCATGTTTGTGAATTCTTTAATGCAGAGCCTTGCAAGTATTCTACTTGTCTTCCTCCTCATTGTTCAAAATTTCCAAATTCTAACTTTGCTCCCTCAAATGTTACTTCTCCTCGATCTTGAAGAGTCACTTCTTATGTAACCTTAAAAAACAATTCTGTGTTTTTAAAACTCTCTCCTAAACTCAATTGTTTACTCCAAATAGTATTCTGCACTTTGATATCTTCTCAAGAACAAATTTGCTAAGAGCAAACCAACTCTAATTTCTTCTTCCAAGGAGCATACCAGCTCTAATACCAAATTATGCAGGGATAATCTTACACCCCTGCTCTATCTCTTTAATCACGACCCTTCAATGCAGAGTTACAATCAAGCTTAGTTTCCATAGAAACGATTACCCTGTAATTTCTACATGCTCAGGATTTATGAATGTATGTGTCTTACGGTCAATCCCTTAAATTACAGAGTTAGAATAATTCTTGCTACATATCCAATACCCAGACTTGCCTCAGATTAGTTCTGGTATCTCTAAAACTATGGGTTTTAACAAGTCAACAAATCCTCTATGCAGACAGCTCTAGAACTTGACTAGATCACATTCTCAGTCCCTGTGTTGATTCCTTCATTCATCAGTTTTGCTCTTCAATAAGTAACATTTCCTACTGTAAATCGATATTTCCTTACCACGATTTATTGCTGGGTTTATTTCTCATTCCCCATAATGCTTGAACACTAATCTCATGTTCTCCTTTCAATGCAGACAAAAGTCTTCTTATGATCTTCACCTCTTGTAACATAGACAACAATATATACACTCAATTCTCTTCACCAAATCTTAATTGCAACAATCACAATACGAAGATTTCCTCTAGCCCAAATTCCCACCAACACATCTCCTTTTCAATGCAACTTGCTCAAATCGATTTAAAACAATTCTTCAAAAGGGTTTCTGTGATTACTTTAGAACCGGAAGCTTACATTCAGAACTTCTACCCAGCTCTCTACCCTCAACGAAATCAAACATTTTGGTTCCCATCAGCAATCACATCAAAGGAAGGTTGGTCTCCTATCGGGGTTATACAATCAACATGAATTTATCAATAAATCGTGATTCATCACAATTTAAGACATTCATAAAGAGGCACACACACACACACACACACATAAAATCATGAATTCCTTCATTAACAAAATCAAACTATACAAACTAAAAGAAAACCCCGATTTACTTCTGAGATTTCTGCTTAGCTACCATGGCATGATCTTCCCTTTACTTGGCCCCCCTTTTTCCTGCCCGTAGGCTTACCATCATATACCAAAATAAAATCTATGCTTTCAATTTTCAAATCCTAACAATCTTCCTAAATTTATGGCAACTAATTCCTAAAGATAGAGTTTGGTCCTATCTTCTTGATAACCATGAAGTAAGCCACATCGAATTCTGCGACCTAGTGCATATCAGTTACAATAATTACATTCTTAACTAATGATTTTGACACCTCATTACTCTAGAATCTTCTACTCTTACTTTGAAAACTTTAATGTTTACAATATTCTTGCAATGAACCTACACCCTTAAGCAATATCAAGTCCCTTAGGTCTGATTAACATTTAAGAGTGGTTGCAACTTGCAACATGGGGCAGCGAGGAGTAGGGTTGATGGTTCAAATACAAGAAATTGCAAAATTTTAACACTGTCCTAAAGGGTTTATGACATATGTAACCAGAAAAAAGGTAGTAGGCTTGTCTATTTGGAATCTAGATTAAGTGGTTGGCCACTATGCTTCCCTTGTACCAATGAATCTTAGGTTTCATGAGGATCTTAGCATCTTGGAATCCAACATCACAATGGAAACTGTGTTATATGTTCTTTAGTAACCCATGTATGAATAAAACTATAGAAGGCGTTTTCATAGGTATTATTCATTCGCACTACATCGCTCCTATCCCAATAACATAGTTCAGAACTCATATTGCTAGTAACTGGGAATAAACAACCTTAATTTGGAAACAAAGAATAATATTGTTTTAAGAAAATAGTATAAGGAAATGCAACTTACATTGTAACATTACCGTGACTCTATAGACTAGATGATCTCAAAATAAGGGCTAATGGACAGGCATATGCTGCCACGGTTCTGGTAATAACTCTAAAATGCAGACGTTGTATTATGCGTCTATTTCTTTACATAAGGAAGAAAATTGAAATGCAATTAGTTTTCCAACTGAAGGATTAGTTTTATAGTGAATAGTCAAAGCATCAGTAAGCCTTATGATTTTGATATGATTAATAGAACATCCTTCTAAATATGGTGTGGCACCCGCACCTGCTTCTATGATCCGACTTAAAGGAGACTCTTAGGATCAAGTTCCTAAATGGATCCTAATGTGGAGATAAATAAATGAGTATCTCATGATGGAGATGATCACCTTCATACAGTCTATGAAATATCATGTTGTCGCCTAATACTGTAAGATGCCAAATAGGGAGTTCTGTTGTTTGTCTATATTTTTCAACCTGCTACAAGAATGTCTTTACGGGTCTATAATTTTTGTCTTAATAGCTGTCGGGTTGTTGTCGATGACTTTGACTACCCCTGATAGAATAAATTAATGGTTGATACACTGCCAAATATCTTGTTGTTTATTCGTGTCTGATTTGATCATTTATGTTCTAGCCATGGCCCCATACTATTTGTAAGAGGGAACTACTACACCCTCAAACTAACATTTAGTGATAGTAAATGAGTGTCTTGACAGGGTCTGCACTTTACATCTTGGCTTGTTGAAAAATATAGACAAAAGACAGATCTCCCTATTTGGCATCTTACAGTATTAGGAGGCAACATGATCTTTCATATGACATAGAATGATCACATAAAGTTGTCAGTACCATATTAGTGCCATGTCTACCACCACATCAGCTTAAAATCTGATCACTAACAATGGCCATTTTGTTTACTTAATATTTGATTTCTCTTAGTGCCCAATTCAAACTTTAACAAATTCAATTTTTATAGGAGTCGGGAAACTAAGTGTACAATTTCCTCTTGGCATGAGATGATCTTAGGGTAAACCATAGTTACTGGAGAAGCATCTTATCCAAACCCTGATCATTGGATGTGTACAAAAACATAGGTATTCCTTCAATTGGAGGAGACACTGCCTATGGTAGTAGAAAAGGGTCCTGCCCCATTTTTCTTCAATGGCAAATTACAAACATTGTTTCACCCACCAGTAACCATACTGGATATTTGGGTAGATGGATTTTGAAGTGGTTTATCTTAGCATGTTTATTGGTTAGTCACTTGTAGATTAGTCTTCTAAGACAGATTTTTTGTTCTTGGAATTTATCACTCTCCTGGTAATAACTCTAAAATGTAGACGTTCTATTAGGATTCTATTTCTTTACATAAGGAAGAAAATTGAAATGCAATTACCTATCCAACCGAAGGATTAGATGTATAGTGAATAGTCAAAGCATCGGTAAGCCTTATGATTTTGATTGATCACATAAAGTTTTCAGTACCATATTAGTGCCATGTCTACCACGACATCAGTTTAAAATATGATCACTAATAATGGCCATTTTGTTTACTTAATATTTGATTTCTCTTAGTGCCCAATTCAAACTTTAACAAATTCAATTTTTATAGGGGTCAGGAAATTAAGTGTACAATTTCCTCTTGGCATGGGATGATCTTAGGGTAAGCCACAGTTTCTGGAGAAGCATTTTATCTAAACCCTGATCATTGGATGTGTACAAAAAAATAGGTATGTTGTCAATTGGAGGAGACACTTCCTATGGCAGTAGAAAAGGGTCATGCCCCATTTTTCTTCAATGCCAAATTTCAAACATTGGTTTACCCACCAGTAACTAGATTGGACATTTGGGTAGTTGGATTTTGAAGTGGTTTTGCTTAACATGTTTATTGGTTAGTCACTTGTATATTAGTCTTCTAAGACATATTTTATGTTCTTGGAATTTATCACTCTTCTGGTAATAACTCAAAAATGGAGACGTTGTATTAGGATTCTATTTCTTTACATAAGAAATAAAATTGAAATGCAATTACCTGCCCAATTGAAGGATTAGTTGTATAGTGAATAGTCAAAGCATCAGTAAGCCTTATGATTTTGATTGATCACATAAAGTTTTCAATACCATATTAGTGCCATGTCTACCACCACATTAGTTTAAACCTGATCACTAACAATTGCCATTTTGTTTACTTAATATTTGATTTCTCTTAGGGCCCACTTCAAACTTTAAAAATTTCAATTTTTATAGGAGTCAGGAAATTAAGTGTACAATTTCCTCTTGGCATGGGATGATCTTAGGGTAAACCACAGTTTTTGGAGAATCATATTATCTAAACTCTGATCATTGGATGTGTACAAAAACATAGGCATGCCTTCAATTTGAGGAGACATTGCCTATGGCAGTACAAAAGGGTCTTGCCCCATTTTCCTACAATGCCAAATTACAAACATTGTTTCACCCACCAATAACCAGACTAAATATTTGGGTAGATGGATTTTGAAGTGGTTTAGCTTAACATGTTTATTGGTTAGTCACTTGTAGATTAGTCTTCTAAGAGGAATTTTATGTTCTTGGAATTTATCACTATTCTGGTAATAACACTAAAATATAGATGTTGTATTAGGCTTCTATTTCTTTACATAAGGAAGAAAATTGAAATGCAATTACTTGTCCAACTGAAGGATTAGTTGTATAGTGAATAGTCAAAGCATCAGTAAGCCTTGTGATTTTGATATGATTAATAGAATATCCTTCTAAATCTGGTGTGGCACCTGCTCCTGCTTCTATGATCTGACTTAAAGGAGTATCTTAGGATCAAGTTCCTGAATGGATCCTAACGAGGAGATCAATCAAAGAGTATCTCATGATGGATTTGATCACCTTCATACAGTCTATGAAAGATCATGTTGTTGCCTATTACTGTAAGATGCCAAATAGGGAGATCTCCCTTTTGTTTATATTTTTCAACCTGCTACAAGAGTGTCTTGACGGGTCTACAATTTATGTCTTAATAGCTGTAGGGATGTTGTTGATGACTTTGACTACCCCTGATAGCATAAATTTATGGTTGATACACTGCCAAATATCTTGTTGTTTATCCGTGTCTGATTTGATCATTTATGTTCTATCCATGGCCCCATACTATTTGCAAGAGGGAACTGTTGCACCCTCAAACTAACATTTAGTGATACTAAATGAGTGTATTGACTGGGTCTGCACTTTATGTCTTGGCTTGTTGAAAAATATAGACAAAAGGCAGATCTACCTATTTGGCATATTACAGTATTAGGCCGCAACATGATATTTCATATGACATAGACTGATCACAAAAAGTTGTCAGTACCATATTAGTGCCATGTCTACCACCACATCGGTTTAAAATCTGATCACTAACAATGGCCATTTTGTTTACTTAATATTTGATTTCTCTTAGTGCACAATTCAACCTTTAACAAATTCAATTTTTATATGAGTTAGTAAATTAAGTGTACAATTTCCTCTTGGCATGGGATGTTCTTAGGGTAAACCACAGTTTCAGGAGAAGCATATTATCTAAACCCTGATAATTGGATGTGTACAAAAACATAGGTATGCCTTCAATTGGAGGAGACACTGCCTGTGGCAGTAGAAAAGGGTCCTGACCCATTTTCCTTCAATGCCAAATTACAAACATTGTTTCACCCACCTCTAACCATCTTGGATATTTGGGTAGATGGATTTTGAAGTGGTTTAGATTAACATGTTTATTGGTTAGTCACTTGTAGATTAGTATTCTAAGACGTATTTTCTGTTCTTGGAATTTATCACTCTCCTGGTAATAACTCTAAAATGCAGACGCTGTATTAGGATTATATTTCTTTACATAAGGAAGAAAATTGAAATGTAATTACCTGTCCAACTGAAGGATTAGTTGTATATTGAATAGTCAAAGCATCAATAAGCCTTATTATTTTGATTGATCACATAAATTTGTAAGTACCATATTAGTGCCATTTCTACCACCACATCAGTTTAAAATATGATCACTAACAATGGCCATTTTGTTTACTTAATATTTGATTTCTCTTAGTGCCCAATTTAAACTTTAACAAATTCAATTTTTATAGGAGTAAGAAAATTAAGTGTACAATTTCCTCTTGGCATGGGATGATCTTAGGGTAAACCACAATTTCTGGAGAAGCATCTTATCTAAACCCTGATCATTGGATGTGTACAAAAACATAGGCATGCCTTCAGTTGGAGGAGACACTACCTATGGCAGTAGAAAAGGGTCTTGCCCCATTTTCCTTCAATGCCAAATTACAAACATTGTTTCACCCACCAGTAACCAGACTGGATATTTGGGTAAATGGATTGTTTAAGTGGTTTAGCTTAACATGTTTATTGGTTAGTCACTTTAGATTAGTTGTATAGTGAATAGTCAAAGCATCAGAAAGGCTTATGATTTTGATTGATCACATAAAGTTGTCAGTATCATATTAGTTCCATGTCTACCACCACATCAGTTTAAAATATGATCACTAAAAATGGTCATTTTGTTTACTTAATATTTGATTTCTCTTAGTGCCCAATTCAAACTTTAACAAATTCAATTTTTATAGGAGTAATTTCCTCTTGGCATGTGATGATCTTAGGGTAAACCACAGTTTTTGTAGAAGCATCTTCTCTAAACCTTGATCATTGGATGTGTACAAAAACATAGGTATGCCTTCAATTGGAGGAGACATTGCCTATGGCAGTAGAAAAGTGTCCTGCCGCATTTTCCTTCAATGCCAAATTACAAACATTGTTTCACCCACGAGTAACCAGACTGGATATTTGGGTAGATGGATTTTGAAGTGGTTTAGCTTAACATGTTTATTGGTTATTCACTTGTAGATTAGTCTTCAAAGACGGGTTTTCTATTCTTTGAATTTATCACACTCCTGGTAATAACTCTAAAATGAAGACGTTGTATTAGGATTCTATTTCTATACATAAGGAAGAAAATTGAAATGCAATTACCTGTCCAACTGAAGGATTAGTTGTATAGTGAATAGTAAAAGCATCAGTAAGCCTTATGATTTTGATTGATCACATAAATTTGTCAGTGCCATATTAGTGCCATGTCCACCACCACATTAGTTTAAAATTTGATCACTAACAATGGTCATTTTGTTTACTTAATATTTGATTTCTCTTAGTTCCCAATTCAAACTTTAACAAATTCAATTTTTATAGGAGTCAAGAAATTAAGTGTACAATTTCCTCTAGGCATGGGATGACCTTAGGGTAAACCACAGTTTCTGGAGAAGCATCTTATCTAAACCTTGATCATTGGATGTGTACAAAAACATAGGTATGCTTTCAATTGGAGGAGACACTGCCTATGGAAGTAAAAAAGGGTCCTGCCCATTTTTCTTCAATGCCAAATTACAAACAGTGTTTCACCCACGAGTAACCAGACTGGATATTTGGGTAGATGGATTTTGAAGTGGTTTAGATTAACATGTTTATTGGTTAGTCACTTGTAAATTAGTCTCCTAAGATGGATTTTCCGTTCTTGGAATTTATCACTCTTCTGGTAATAACTCTAAAATGCAGACGTTGTATTAGGCTTATATTTCTTTACATAAGGAGGAAAATTGAAATGCAATTACCTGTCCAACTGAATGATTAGTTGTATAGTGAATAATCAAAGCATCGGTAAGCCTTATTATTTTTATTGATCACATAAAGTTGTCAGTACCATATTAGTGCCATTCCTACCACCACATCATTTTAAAATCTCATCACTAATAATGACCAATTTGTTTCCTTAATATTTGATTTCTCTTAGTGCCCAATTCAAACTTTAACAAATTCAATTTGTATAGGAGTCAGGAAATTAAGTGTACAATTTCCTCTTGGCATGGGATGATCTTGGGGTAAACCACAGTTTCTGGAGAAGCATCTAATCCCAACCCTAAACATTGGATGTGTACAAAAGCATATGTATGCCTTCAATTGGAGGAGACACTGCCTGTAGTAGTAGAAAAGGGTCCTGCCCCATTTACTACAATGCCAAATTACAAACATTGTTTCACCCACCAGTAACCAGATTGGATATTTGGGTAGATGGATTTTGAAGTGGTTTAGCTTAACATGTTTAGTAGTTAGTCTCTTGTAGTTTACTCTTCTAAGACGTATTTTATGTTCTTGGAATTTATCACTCTTATGGTAATAACTCTAAAATGCAGACCTTGTATTAGGATTCTATTTCTTTACATAAGGAAGAAAATTGAAATGCAATTTCCTGTCCAACTGAAGGATTAGTTGTACAGTGAATAGTCAAAGCATCATTAATCCTTATGATTTTTATATGATTAATATAATATTCTTCTAAGTCTTGTGTGGCACATGCACCTGCTTCTTTGATTCGACTTAAAGGAGTCTCTTAGGATCAAGTTCCTGAATGGATCCTAACGAGGAGATCAATCAATGAGTATCTCATGAAGGAGTTGATCACCGTTGTACAGTATATGAAAGATCATGTTTCCTCCTAATACTGTAAGTTTCCAAAGAGGGATATATTCCTTTTGTCTATATTTTTCAACCAGCTATAGGAGTGGCTTGACGCGTCTGCAATTTATGTCTTAATAGTTGTAGGGTTGTTGTTGACGACTTTGACTTCCCCTAGAAACATAATCTTTCATATACTGTATGAAGGTGATCAAATCCATCATGATATACTCATTGATTGATCACATAAAGTTGTCAGTACCATATTAGTGCCATGTCTACCACCACATCAGTTTAAAATATGATCACTAACAATGGCCATCACACCTTAAATTTAATCCAGAGTTGACTACTAATTCATATTAGTAAATTGTCATTGATCTGTTTCTCTTCACATTTCATCTTGATGATGGACCATATTGATCTAGTCTGAAACAAAAATGACTCAAAAATGAATATGACTAATTGAAGATAACCCTCGTGCAATAAAATTGATTGCAGGAAGTCTTTGACTCAAAAATTTTAACAGGCCCATTACTCCATTCCTCGTGAATTCATCTCGAGAAGCATAAACTTAAGTTGATTGCTCAAATTGTTTAAAATCAATGATTTTAATTTTGTAGAAGATTCATGTTGACAAGATAGACATGCCATAAGCATGATGCAAACATATCATAAGCTTGAACAAGCATGGCGTTTCTTCTAATTCCATGCCTCTTCTAAAATGGTTTGTTATTCTTGGAAATTGTCTTTGGTGCCTCCAATGAAAATAATTGCATATATAAAAACTTATACATAACCCTAATAAATTACCCAAAGGTTAATCAATATATACAAGAAAGGGTCTTCAGTATCTGATCAAACTTGATATGATTATGAATATTTGAAGCAAAATAAGTGGAGTGGTATGCTAATTAGACATGGTCCTAGAAAATATCTCTGTATATATGATTATAATTTTTCTTTCAAATGGGTCTAAAACATCAGGTTCTTAATCACTTTGAGGTCGTATCATTTTTTCACTAATTAGGAAATGCAAATTTCCATGTATTACATTGTCATACATCATAATAAGTGTATATGCCAGTACTTATTCCTGAAACATAAAAATTCTAATCAAAACTATCTTCTCCTTGAATATTTTCCCAAATATTCCATATCCTTTGTTGAAGTATGTCAGACATGAACAAAACTCAGGTTTTTCTTAGCATATGCAATTCCCATCTAAAGATCAATTTAAGCACAAAGATCAATTCCCCAAAACTTTCCTGGGTTATTGGTGTGTAGTTTGTGATCTATGCATTTGATTGCCTCCATGTCCTCCTTTGGAAGCTCAAACTAAAAAACATCAATGTTTTCCTTCAATCATTCTAATTTTCTAGACTTGGGGGTTACAATTGTATTCCTTTGAATACCCCACTGCAGTGCAAATTGTGTTGCAATCTTCTTGTATTTCTTAGCTAAATCCTGAAATTACAGAGTTTCTCTTAATGAGAAATATTCTAAGTAAATGTTTAATGAAAAGGAAGAAATGAATGAAAGATACACATACCTGAAGACATGTATCTTCCAAACAAGACATAGAGACAAACCATTCTATAATGGTTGTAGCACCTCCAAGGGGTGTATGAGCAGTGACTACGATATTGTGCTTATGACAGAACTTCACTAGTGGCTCGCTCTGGAAGTAGTGACGTGTCTCAATCTAATTGACAACAAGATTTATTTTTTAGTAAGCCAAGGAGTCTCGAGTTAAAAAAATGTCAGAAAGTTGTCGTGACATATTTTTCGCATTGAATGTCTCACTCCAAGAACATTTTGAAACTTTCTTGGTCTGGTTCAGCTGTATGTGGAGTCTGTACCCATTCCAGATCCATGTGATCGGATTAATCTTGGAGTCTATTGGCGTGTTTTGAAGATCTGGACTATGTTTCTTTTTGCAAACTTGAGGATACGCTATGTGGGAGTTGCTCTGCTGCTTATAGACTTTCTTTTTGCAGGAGGAGTTGCCTGTCAAGAAGCTTCTTTGGCAGGGTTGTGATGTGAATCTTGGTCAAGCTATTTTTCTGCAATTTTCTTCAAAGATCAAGAAGGATTTTTGAATTCTCTCTGGTGGTTTCTCTAACAGGAGGCTGTCTCATTAGCCTTCTGGATGATTTTTGAGATTTCCAGTCCTTGCACCCTTATGAAGTCTTGACTGGGATCGGCAGAGAAATATTTTAATCATATTTCATAGATAGACCTGATTCAGATTATTTTTCAATCCAATACCGGTGGTAACTTGTTTTATGGTCCTGCTCACCTAGTCCTTCCATTGAAGGCCTCACAGGCAAAGTTTTCAGAGGTTTGGTGACATCTGGTCGGTCATTTCAGGGAAGGAATCTATCTCCTTTCCTCGGCTCTAGTTTCCATTTGCCTAATTCATGATTTGCACTGTCTAAAGTGCAATCTTGATTGCTCAGCAGGTACAATGCAATCAGAGAAATTTATTTGGTTGCAGGTCCTTTAGCACCTACGTGGATTGGGGTGTCTTCACTCTTTATGCGAGTCTGAGAGTGCCTCAGAGTTCAGAACTTGCCTGGGATAATCTTCATGGATCTTGGAGGTGATCCCCCCCCTCTCCCTCCTGAATTGTCTGCATTTCAAAAACTGGTAGCTTCTTGTGGCAAGAGGAAGGGAAGTCCTCTAGCGCAACAATTTATAAAGAAGGTGGACATCCCAACAGTTGAATTTCCAACTGAGAGACTTTGTCGGACAGCTCTTGATATTTTTTAACGTGGTTTAATTGGTCAATTTACTAGGATTTGGCCCTCTGTGAAGGCAATAGACGGTTGGGTGCAGCATAATTGGAGGCCTTTGGTTTCATAAGGAATTCGTAGCCATTTTGTTGGAGGAGGATTCTATGTTTTTGTGTTTGATTCAACAGAGGACAAATACCTTATATTCCGAAATGGTCCCTATTTTATGGGTCCTTAGGGACTTTACTTGAGCAAATGGAATCCTGACTTTGACCCCACTTGGGATGTTCCCTCAGCAGTCCTTGTATGGGTTAGGCTTCCTCATATGCCACTCCATTACTGGAATTTTGTATCTTTGGATGCTATTGGTAATACACTTGGAAAGTATATTGACAAGGCAGAAATAAAAGAACAATACTCGTGCGCACTAATTTGTGTAGAAGTTGATTTAGAGATCGGGTTTCCAGAGGCAATTAACT
The DNA here is from genome assembly GCA_001517045.1 of Pseudotsuga menziesii. Taxonomy (NCBI): domain Eukaryota; kingdom Viridiplantae; phylum Streptophyta; class Pinopsida; order Pinales; family Pinaceae; genus Pseudotsuga; species Pseudotsuga menziesii. The sequence goes on from LPNX010213291.1 coordinate 201,743, forward strand.
TATCTGTGGTAGGATGGTCTCATATTGAGGAGCTCGAATGAGCAGCTTCCTTTCAAATGTCGTCACTACCATGGTTATGACCATTTTGCTAGAAACTACATGAAGAAATCAGAAGAAATCCTTGCAGCAAAGAAGGATGAGCAATGGGCATATGTACAGAAAATAGGCTCTTCCAAGAAAGATCCCAGATCGAAGGAAAAGAAAAACAGATAGGGAATAGAGTCACTACATGTGAGAAGAAGAATTATCCAATTCAAGGTGTTGAAAAAGGATCAGTCTCATCAAACCCTTTTGCTTCCTTATGTCCTTTGGAAGATCATACTCCCCCTGCTCTCGAAGAGGGTGAGGTGTTGCCTTTAGTAGAGGTTGAAAGTGAAGTATTAATTGGATCTCAAGAGATCTGCCTTGTTCATTTCCAATCTCCATGTGCTGAACCAATCATTCAAGAAATACTTGAATCCCCTTCAAGACCTTCATATTCTCCTTCTTATACTGAAATACTCAAGAAAAAGTCGGTTGATTCTTTCGATTCCTTGGAGGAAGATTCTATTGAGCAATCCTCAAAAAAGGCTGGCAGAAATTCTTGTAAGGAGCTCAGAGAGGAAGAAGCGGAGCGTTTAAAGATGCAGGGAATCCAAGTCACAATTAAGATGTCTATGGGCCAAACCAAGCAGAACAGACCCCAAAAGGGTGGATCTCTTCCCTCCGGTGCAGGTAAATAATGCACATAGTTTCATCAAACTGTAGGGGATTGGGGAATCCAAAAAAAGTGAAAGCAGTGAAAGACCTCCTGAGAATAGAACCTTCGGACATTCTCTTGTTGCAAGAAAAAAAGATTGAGGAGGATGCATTATTAGAGTTAAGCAAATTTGCGTGGAAAAAGAATGATGGCATTGCTGTCAGCGCACGGGGCACCTATGGGGGCCTAGCTACAATTTGGTCTAAGGATACATTTTCTTTGAATTCCTCCTTTGTTACTCAACATTGGATCTATTCAGATCTTTTTTCCAAAGTCAATAAGATCTCTATAGCCATCTTTAATTTGTATGTTCTTGTTAATCTAGTTGAGAAAAAGGAATGCTGGAACTCTCTGTCAAAATTTCTGGAAACCCACTCCCTCAGAAATATTATCGTGGCAGGGGATCTTAACATTACATTAGAACCGAATGAGAAAAAAGGAGGTGTTCTTGGAAAAGACCCTCTACTCGATTATGTGGAGTCCTTGATTCACTCATGGCATCTCCTAGATTTCAAACCCAAAAAGGGTCGATTTACTTGGACTAACAATAGAATTGGGGCAGCTAGCATTTTGGCACGTTGGGATCGATTCTTGGTTCAAATCTCCTTGTTGGAGAATAATTTTATTATATCATCCAAAATTTTACCTAAGATATCTTTTGATCACTGCCCCATTTCATTATTGGGTGAAGAAGAGGTTGATTTAGGTTCCATCCCGTTCATATTTTGCCCCTTATGGATAGAGCGCGAAGGCTTTTTGGGAAACCGTTAGTGAGGCATGGTCCCATTACGTTGATGGTTCTACCAGCTTTGTCTGGGAACAAAAATTAAAGCGAACTAAATATGCTTTGAAAGCATGGAAAAAGCAATCTTTCACTACTTCTTTTACCAGCAGAACAACAAAAGTGAAAGTTTTAGCAGACTTACAACTCAGCATGGAGGATATAGAAATTACAAAATCGATTTTGGTCAGAGAGAAGTTAGCTCAAGAAAACACCTTTCTTTCCTTTTGCCAAGAGGAAGAATCTTTGCATCTAAAGTCACAAAGTTTATGGCTGCAAGTAGGTGACAAAAATTCTGCTTACTTTCACAGCCAATGCAAAAATAGACTTTCTCGTAATCATTTATCAGAAATTTATTCCAGCGAGGGTGTAGCGATCAAAGGTCAATTGGAAATACAACAAGCTGCTCATATTCATTTTCATCAGTTGTTTTCAGCGGAAGGAGTTACTGATTCTAAAGATAAATAAAAAAATTTAACTAACATTCCTTCGCTGGTCTTTGCTGAGTTAAATGCTGGTCTTGTGATCCCATTTTCTGAAAAAGAAGTAGTGGAGGTTATCTGGGATATGGAGCTAGATAAAGCTCCTGGTATGGACGGTTTCTCCATCCACTTCTTTCGAGCTGGTTGGCAAGTTATAAAACATGATTTGCTTCGCATGATTTCTTCTTTCCTTAAGAAAGCTAAAGTTGGTGGTTGTACCAATTCTACCTTTATAGCTTTAATTCCCAAACAAGTAAATCCCACTTCCTTTGATAGGTTCAGGCCTATCTCACTCTGCAACACCTCATACAAAATATTGGCCAAAATTTTAGCTAATAGACTTAAGCCATTGTTGGGTTCTCTAATATATCCTCTGCAGGGGGGATTTGTTAAAGGAAGGCATTTAGTAGACAATCTGATTCAAGTGTAAGAGGCCATTCATTCCAGTTTTTAGAGGAAAGAGAAAGGTATGATCATTAAATTAGATATGAAGAATGGTTTTGATCGTGTTAACCTCTCTTTTCTCTATCACGTTCTCACCTCCTTTGGTTTCAACGAAGAGTTTGTTAGTCTGATTAAAGCCTATACTGATAGACCATGGATAGCTCCCCTTGTCAACTATAGACCAGCATAATTTTTTCAAGCCTCGAGAGGTCTGCAACAAGGGTGTCCTCTGTCACCCTTCCTATACATATTAATGGCTGAAACTTTAAGTAGAAAACTTACTGCAGATATGATTATTGGTACCATTCCAGGAATCAGGGTAGCAAGAGGCCTCAACCCAATTAATCATGCTCTTTTTGCAGATGATTATCTTCTTCTGGGAGGGGCTTCTATCAATATTTATCGTGCCTTTAAAAAAAAATTACAAAATTTCTGCTCAATCTCTGGAGCCTTGTTCAATAAAGGAAAGAGTGTAGTTTATGGTTGGAACTTTGAACATTCAAAAATGCTCCAAGTTGCTAGTCTTCTGGGCTTTACCAGTTATGATAAGTGGGACAAGATCAAGTACTTGGGTCTCCCTTTGACATTGGGAGCTAGCCCCCCTTCTCTTTGGCTGGAAGTATTAAACAAATTAAAAGCCAAAATTGTATCCATGGGAGGACACTAGTTGACTAAGGCTGGTAAATTGGTCTTGATAAAGGAGGTCCTTTCTTCCCTCCCTATTTTTGAGTCTTCTATGATCCTAGCCCCCAAGTCCATTACTGGGCAGATTTCCAAGATTATCAGGGATTTTCTTTGGAACGGTGGTAAAGGTTCTCAAAATAGGATTTATTTGGTCAACTAGGAGCTTTTCAAAAGACCACTTTCAGAAGGAGGCTTGCAAATTCGAGACCCTGAATTGGCTAATCTGGCCTTGGGAGGTAAACTTGTTTGGCAGCTATATGCTGAAAAAAATCATCCTGTCAGCAAGTTTCTACAGATGAAGTATCTTAAGGGTGGTCCATTGAGAAATATAAACACAGAGAATACTCCTACGGGTTCATCTATCTGGAAATTGTGCAAAAAAGGAATAAATCATATCCAACCTCATCTGTATTAAATCCTTGGCAATGGGAAAAGGATTTTTTTTTGGGATGATAAAATTCTTGGTCACCCACCTCTCTCCTCTTTAGATTTGCTTAGAGAGATAAAATTGTGGCTTTCCATCAAAGGTTTTCTTCAGTTAGCATACATATGCTCCTGGGACAACTCTGGGAATTGGGTGGGATGGAACTTTCCGAACATTCCAAAACCGCTCATCCCCTTTCAACGAATGTTGATCTTATCTCTGTCTAGAATGGCTCCAATTCATAGTTCTCTGAAAGACAAGTGGGGTTGGGGAAGATCGGGAGCCTATTCCACTTCTCAAGGTTTTTTGGCCTTACAACCTCCTCATTCTTCCTTTCTTTCCTCAGCGCAGTGGAAGACTGTCTGGTCACCTTTCAACCTCCCAAGGGTAAATTTTTTTGCTTGGGTCCTTATGCACAAGAAGGTTTTGACTGGCGAAAAATTGACCAAACGTGGATTTCATGGACCTTTTTGATGCTGTCTCTATAATTCAGCTCCTAAAATGTCTGATCATTTATTTATGGATTGTGAGTTCACGCAGACAATTTGGAAACTGGTTTTAAGAGATCTGGAAATTGCTTATCCTTCTTGTATGACAGTCTTGACTGTTTTCACCATGTGGAAAGAAAGGATTATTGATCCAAACTAGAAAATCACAGGTTGGATAAACGCCTGGTATTCTATCCCAAAGTACATTTGGTGGACGATCTGGCTGGCACGGAATGAACTATTTTTTTTCTGACAGAAAGGTGAATCCAAGTAACATGGATTCTAAAGTCAAAATGCATTTATATGAAATGGTAAGTCATCGTAATTCTCCTCTTCCTCTCGAATTCTCTAAGTGATTGGGATGCTTTGTGATGGGGAAAAAACATATCTCTAAACCATTAGCTCTTCCTTCATGGCATTTGAGACTGGGGGTAGCTAAATTTTCTTTGTTGGGGAAGAATAATAATACTACTGCTATTTTTTTTTATGGAGCGTCTAAGGGGAACCCAGGGACTATAGGAACTGGTGGGATAATTTTTTCCCCGTATTGTGTAAGAGAATCTTGTTTCAACTGGGGTCTTGGAACTTGCTCGAATAATCAGGTTGAGTGCTACATCCTACTCAAGGCTTGCCATACTGCTAAGGAGATTGGATACAAGGAAATACAAATCTTTGGGGACTCAGAGATTTTAATAAAATTGCTAAATTTTGCATCTCGGTTCAATAATCCAGCTTTGGATAAAATCTTGCAAAATATTTGGAATACTATGAAAATGTTTGAGCGTGTCTCTTCTTTTCATATCTTGAGAGAGATTAATAGCCAAGATGACTCTTTGGAAAATAAATCATGTCTTTTTCCACAAGGATTCCTCAGTTCCAATGGAGCTCCAAGTTCCTTTCATCCAATCCTGTAATTGTTCATTTTGGTGATTGTAGTCAAAGATCTTGTATGTATCCTCTCAATTATGAATTTTGTAAAATTTCTTAGTCCTAAAGAAGTTTATCTTCTGATGTAAATGTAATTGGATGAATAAGCTATTACTTCTTCATTCCATGATTTCTTAAAAAATAATAATAAAAAAATTACTCGTTTGAGTTAAAAAATAAATAAAATAAAAAATAAATAAAATGTCATAGTTTCTACAAATCAACAATCCAATTAATCTTATTAGTAAACAATGTTTTCCATGCATTTCATCCTGATTTTTCTAAAACCAAATAGCATGTTAAACTCACTACTGGTTTTACCTGATCCCAATGCTTCAGACCAAACTTGTAGAAACCAAATCCTCCATAGCATGACATGTCCCCTCCAATGAGACTATGGTGTCTATGTCCAAAAAACCATCTTGATCCAAGGCACTATTAGCTGTTCCAACCCTTGTCATTTTTAAACTATGAATAGTGAACACATCTTCACAACATTGTGTTTAGTTTTCATTTACCGACTCAATTAGAGGCAATAAAAAAGCATTCAACAACTTTGAATACACAAATTTTAGGAGAAAATTACTTGTATGTCATGTGGCTATAGGAAAATGAATCAAGTACATGTCCAAATATTCCAACTCCAGACTCTTTAAACTATCCTTGCACGCCTTAAGAACATGTCCATGGTCTGAATTCCATAACTATAAAATAAACCGTAATAAATGATATTGTTACAAAAGGCAGGGCTATAGTATTCGAAATGGAACTTAGTCCCTTTACTTAAATTATAGTTTGGAGTCTTTTAAGAGAAATACAGAGCAAGAAACTTTAGTAGATAATGCAATGTACCTTGGTAGTGACAAAAATATCCTCCTGTTTCACCAAGCCTTGCTAAAAGGCCTCCACGAGTGCTTGACCAACTTCTTTTTCATTCTTGTAATCAGCTAGAACCATGAAACCATATCCGAATGAGTGTTCTAGTCACATAATTTCATTCTGGGACAACTTAAAAGTTAAAACCTTAATGCAGTGCACTCTATTTCCACACATTACCATTCCATCCATTAGAATTCATGATAAATTTTATAAGTGAGTCATAGAATTGGAAGCAAAATGCTAAGCAAACAGGAATATCTGTTGTTTGAAAATATTTTGGAAATAAGCAAAATGTTATCAAACTTGATAAATCCTAAATGCAGTGATCACCATTTGGCATTGAAATTTGGATTGACTACTCACAAATGCAACAACCATGCATCAATTCCTCAACTGAGAGAATCCTAGTGCCATGAATGTGACAATGGTGCAAATTAAACCCAAAGAACATTTCAAAGCTTTTATAGGAAATTAAGTGTACAATTTCCTCTTGGCATGGGATGATCTTAGGGTAAACCACAGTTTCTGGAGAAGCATCTTATCTAAACCCTATTCATTGGATGTGTACAAAAACATAGTTACGCCTTCAATTGGAGGAGAAACTACCTATGGCAATAGAAAAGGGTCCTACCCCATTTTCCTTCAATGCCAAATTACAAGCATTGTTTCACCCACCAATAACCATACTGGATATTTGGGTAGGTGGATTTTGAATTGGTTTGGCTTAACATGTTTATTGGTTAGTCACTTGTAGATTAGTATTCTAAGATGGATTTTCTATTCTTGGAAGTTATCACTCTTCTAGTAATAACTCTAAAATGCAGACGTTGTGTTAGGCTTATATTTCTTTACATAAAGAAGAAAATTGAAATGCAATTACATGTCCAACTTAAGGATTAGTTGTATAGTGAATAGTCAAAGCATCAATAAGCCTTATGATTTTGATATGATTAATAGAATATCATTCTAAATCCAGTGTGGCACCTGCAATTGCTTCTATGATCCGACTTAAATGAGTCTCTTAGGATCAAGTTCCTGAATGGATCCTAACGAGGAGATCAATCAATGAGTATCTCATGATGGAGTTGATCACCTTCATACAGTCTCTAAAATATCATGTTGTTGCCTAATAATGTAAGATGCGAAATAGGGAGATCTGCCTTTTGTATATATTTTTCAACCTGCTACAGGAGTGTCTTGACGGGTCTACAATTTATGTATTAATAGCTATAGGGATGATGTTGATGACTTTGACTACCCCTGATATCATAAATTTATGGTTGATACACTTCCAAATATCTTGTTATTTATCGGTGTCTGATTTTATCATTTATTTTCTAGCCATGGCCCCATACTATTTGTAAGAGGGAACTGCTGCACCCTCAAACTAACATTTAGTGATACTAATTTCAGAGCATGATGGCTGATTTCTTGTGGGTGGAGGATAAATAGTTTCATTTTTTTTTTTAAGAAGTTTTTGTTAAAATTATTTTTGTACCCTGTAACTTGGTACTCTCAGAAGATGGCTAGTCTTCACTTGACAACATAATCAGTCAAATTATAAGAGTGAGATATCCATTGATTCCCATTCATTGCATGGTCGTGTTGCTTGGATTATTTTCACTAACCATGCTTTGTAACATTTCCTTTGTCCCAAATGTGAATTATTTTATCTGTAGGCACTTCTATCTATTCAGAATGTTGATGGATAGTTTCTAGTTTACTAGCAGAAAATAAATGTCTGAGTGCTTCATGTGGCCTTTATTATCATTGTTATCAGAAAAGACACTGGAACTTTTTTACATGCAATTTGCAAGTCCATTTTTATAATTTACAGCATCTTAGATGTGTTGAATATGGGCATCTTCATTTCAAGTTTTTTTTATTCTTTACTGTGCATTACCATACATCTTGACTTTGCAAGGAATCTTGTGGTGTACTTATTGAATTTCCAATGGATCTTGTGGTGAGCTTGGACTGTCTTTTTGTGAGCCTGTGTAATCTATGGAAATTTCACTAAGACTGGAAGCTTCTATAAACTTCTTTGTGTTTCTATGAATTTTTGAGTTTGTGTGAGATATCAAAATTTTCACTGACCTTGGGCATGTTAGATATCAACGCATCAAATTCTACAGGAATCTTCATAGAGCTTGGAACAAGGTCAAAATTAGGTCATCTATGGCTCTGTTGAATTCATTTGAAATTCCATTGTCTCCGAGTTTTCCTTTATAGGATTCTTGCAGCCACTCATTCAATAAAGGAAACCCACCAAGTTGCACAAATTTGTTCAGACAATCATGCCTTACTGTAACAGTAATCACAGCTGCAAGGGTGGTCCTAGATTCCACCTCCTTAAGCTTCCTAGAATTTTTGTTAAGGGAGCCATATGACCATTTATCTACTATGCCTATTTTGCTAAAGATGCCTCCTAGTATTGAAAATTCATATTTAGTAGTGGCATGGTTGCAGGCTTGCAGTCTAGAAAAAATCACTGACACCATGTATTATTTACACTCACCACTATCTACCCATTGTTGGAAAGCAATTGATGAAAATATGATTTAGATCATGGGTGAACTTTGAGCCAGAAAGTTATTTTCTCTCCTAGTTTTTATTCACTGTGAAAAAATGCAAAAGAAAGGGGTTTTATTCAATTTATGGTGTTTGGTGGGTCTAAACTCTAATTATCCATTAAAAGGAATCACTGGCAATAGTAACACCCATGAAATGTTTCAAGAGAATGTAAAATCACTCATGCGAAGAAAGGTGTGTGTGTGCGTATCATTCAAAGAAATGGTGTGTATTCACTAAAATCTGTGGCCATGTTTTCACTTTTCTCAAGAAATCCAACAAGTGTACATGTAATCCAAAAAGGATAAAATCTCAAACTCATATTACCATTGGCCTGGTAGCATAAAAAAATAACTTGTTGATGCAAGCATCAAAATGGAAGTTATTCATATGTGACAGTTACTCTTTTTTTCCAACACACTTGTTAGTGTTGGCACTTTGAAGAAGGATCATTGATATCTCAGTGACTTAGTTTAGCATGTGAGTTTTGAACTAGGAAATCGCTAATGAGAAAATCATGAAGTGTACAATTGCAGTATATGCAACATAGTACTGTATTGGCAAGAAGGATGACTAGTAGACCATAATAACTGTAGATGAAATAAAAGTATATAGATTGAATGAAGAATTCCAGTATTGGATTGCTGGATATTCATTAAAGAGTATTCCAAGTCTAGATTCTAGAGCAAGAGAATTACTAAAAAAATCTCGACATATTTTAATGGAATATATTCCCCTAAAATCTTTGTACAAATTGTGATTAAATGTATATAAATTGTACAAATATGAAGGATTGATGTTTGATTTGATAGAGAGAGAATTTCATCTAAGGGGGATTAAACCTATTTGTTCCTTGCTAGACTATTTTGATGCCTATCCTATAATCCCTATGCTGGACTATTTTGATTCCTTTCCTATATCTTCCCTTAGGTTTGTTTCAGTGCATAGAGATCTACAAAAACATGCCTAGAATGAGAGTTTCCTCGCTAATCATGTCAAGAGTTTGCATCCAATTCTTTGGATCCACAATCTAATCATAAATCAACCAGCAATGAAAATTTTCTCAATACTCCAACATAATTAAATTCCTAGGCTGCAGGAAATGGCTAATGGAATTTGATCCCGGTCAAAATTGTAAGGAATTTTGAGGAGCATCATGCTTTCTATAAATTAGGCATCATATTATTTTGTGCTGAAATGTGAACGTTTCCACCACTATATCATGTTTAGTTTGTTGATCAAAACTAGGAGGGATATGTTTTTATATGTAATCTACTAAACAGAGTGTTTCCTAATGAATATGTTGCAAAACCTTGGTTGAATGTGTGCTTGGCCATCTATTACAAGACTGCCAATGACATTTTGCCAACATGCCTAAAAAGATTTACAAATTTTCTTGTAATTATTCCCTTAATGTACCTTCTATGCTAGCCTTAGTATGCAAAATTAATCAATAGTTCTAAGTCTTTATGTTTTTCTTCAAGCAGTTGTCACAACATTTAATTTGAGAAAGAATAGGAAAAGAGATTACTTTGAAAGATTGTCGGGTAGCAACAACTTGCATGCATAGTCCCAAGGACATTAGCATCTAGTCCCTTTGGATCATAATGTCCTTCCTTTTCATTCATAGGTTGCCCAGGTTTGTTTATTATGCTGCCCACTATTGTTAGGAAGTCAAAAACAGGTTTGAAATTGATTTATAAACCCTAGGCATGCCCATATTGTTGTTTGTTGTTGTTATGACCTTAAAACCACCAAGAATTGAGATTTATTCTATTATATTACTGTTTGAGGGTTGAAACAATGTTGAAACTTGAAATTCCCCAAGGAACATGCCCTTGATACATGTTATTACAATGTGCCCTAGATGACCTATGTTTTTTAAAGTTATAAATTGCAAAGGGGTGGAAAACGATGCCTAGTATATTGTAAACACACTTCTTGATGTGATTAACTTAATGAGGCTAATTCACAATGCCCAAGTCATTGTTCAATGTGTTGTGTTCTACCAGTAAGGAATAGCATTTATTGTAATGAAGACCATGTTCAAACTCCAAACCTTGTTGGGTATGTTGCTTTGTTAACATAGGCCTGCAACGATGGAGGGAAAACATTGTAGATTGATGTCCCTTTTCCTAGTATGTGGTATCTCATGTGCTTCACAATTTGGTGTAGTACAACAATTTGTATTGTAGTGTGGTAGTTTGGCACATGATTGGCTGATTTGACAAGCATCCACTTATTATTTTACAATGTTCCTTTAAATACCATAAACTGAGATTTACATCAGTGGAAACATGAGTGAATTCTTATTAATGAAATATATTTTAGCAAAGCTAGGTATAGGGAGCATCTGATTACTAATGTATCTATTTATCTATTTCTGTTAGTTTGTCCATTTTTTTTTTGCTCAAGTTCAGAGTACATTTGGACTGGCATAGTATTATCCCCCCATTCTTCATGAATGTTACATGCTTGGGTTTCTGCATTTGTTGTATGTTATCAATACCCAAACGTTGAATTTTATGTGACTTATTAGTTGGTTATTAATCTAACTCAAATTTGTTTTATTTCATTTATGAGTTTTTAGTTATTGTTTGTTCAATCACATGCCAATTTCCAAAGAACAAAACAAAGAGTGAAGCAAGTTTAACATGCAAAAAATGGTTAAATATGAATTGCAAATTTCTATAAGCCAATATTCTCGCATGAAGAGGCTATACATATTACGTGATGAATCAGATGGTTTAGATGTTGTGCTATGTTCTTGACAAGAATCTGCAATATTATTCAATCTTGCTTTCTTAGTTGGAAGGCTGATTATAGTTTGAAGGAGAGAAAAAAACAAAAGAGTGAAGCAAGTTTAAGATGCAAAAAATGGTTAAATCTGAATTGTAAATTTATGTATAGTTAATTTGGAAAAAAACATGTAATATGTATAACGTCTTCATGCGAGAATATTGTCTTATAGGATGATCCCTAGTAATTAGGAAATAATTATTATGTCCAAAATTTATAGCTATAGATTTTTCCACCAATCTTTCTTATGAAGAATCATATAGATATTGCATTTGACTGTTAGCTAAATATCAACGCCATGTTTGGCTTCATCATTAGCACCACGTGTTGCATCCATTTTAATGCCTAGTTTCGCATCTCTCATTTTTTGGTCACTAATTTAATCGTTTTAGTAGTTTTATATACGAATTTTGGTCATTTTGTTTGGTCACTTATATCTCGTTGTTTGGTCACTTATCTATTATTTTTTGATTACTAATTTAGTTGTTTTTAATCGTTATTATAATATCATTAGAGCATGGAGGAATCGAACCACCAACCTCCTGCTTGTAAGGCAGGCGCTCTTCCATTGAGATAGCACCCTTTAAGAATTTGGGAACCTAACTTACAGAGTCCTCTTTAATGGTAAAAAGGATCAATACAAAATTTTTAGTATCTAATGGTCAGAAAATGATGATAGATTGTATAAGTTCACAATATATGATCAAGCAGGTTATGAAATCCATAAACCTTTTCTAGGAATTTTGAACAAAACTTAAAAAATTGGCTTAATGGGATTGCAAAAATAACTATTGCCTAGCAACCATAAGTGTACCACTATATGAGACCTATCAACAACAATTATCTTAGTGTGGATGCCAAGAATATAGTATATAAGCATGATCATCCTAGAACCATGTATAAGTGGAGCAATAAGGAGAATCGAAAGAGGATGATCAACCCAATAGTTGGTGCTTCACATGGATCCTATCTACCATGGGATGAGCAAAGTTCCTTCTTCCATCAAGGTAATGAGTATCCAAAAGGACAAATGGTTAGGATATATTGTGATGCCAATTCATAATGTTTATTCGCTTCCAAGGGTGATGTTGCAGTGCTTGCACTAGGAGATCTACATGATCCAAAACATCATTGGATATAAGCATATTCATGGGGCCATAGAGTATATGAGGCTGTGTTTGCTCACCAATATGGAAATCAATACGAAAAAGATAACTAACACACTATATGTATGTTACAATATAGCGTTTTTGGCCATCAAAAAGTGATTATGGGCATTTCAAATAGTCATTAAGAAGTATGTTGGGTAGTATCTCTTTGAAGAAACAACACTAAGCACTAATTCCTGGAAATGAAAATCCACATAGCAAACATTGGAAACAACATTAAAAGTCAATCTGAGCACATACAACTGTCTTAGGTTGTCCAAGGCACTTTTTTAGATCATTGCAGTTGTAAGCATGCCTTTGAGAATCGTAAGCAAACCAAAGAAAATTCTGAGATCATCATCTACATGTATAATAAAGGTTGTTTTAGGGGCAAAGTAGCCCTATTCTAGGGCATCCTTTTGCAACAAACAACTGTACACCTGTGCGTTGAATGTGTCAAATATCTTGGATGAGAGATTTTATAGTGCTTTCTTGGAGTATCTCAAAACACAGAGGATTCCTGGAAATAGAGTTTTGGGGCAATTTGAACGGAAGTAAAACTATTTTTGGGTGTATTCTAAACAATTTTAACATCAAAACAATACTTCAGATCTATGAATAATGGATCTTAAGGGATTTTTATAAAAATATTGTTCAGATTGTCAGCAACCATTTATACATTTGTATCAACTGGCTTTCCTTTCAGCAGATTTCATATCAAATTACTATATCCATGGAATTAACAAATGGAATGGAGAGTTTAAAACCTGTAGCAGACCATCTTGGAGGTCCTCACTTTAGGAACATGTTTCTTCATCAAGCAACAGGTTGGTCTCTTTGTAGAAGTAGGTATGGGCACTGAAAGGCCCTAAAGAATAAATTATGGATTAATTACAATAAGAGTTGACCATTTATTAATAACTAATATGATACGAAGATCTGACCATTTATTAATTACATACATCCAAAAAACAAAAAACAAAAAAATATAGCATAGATCCATCTTAAACCTGGATTGTTTAAGCAACAAGAGTTTTATAGTTGTCGAGCCCTGTCTAGGGCCTTCTCAAAGAAGTCTAGCTTTGTTTATGGCTTGTCCCATCCAGCTGCAGCCTTGTAAGGGCTAATACTCAACCACTGAATCTGGTGGGAAGTCAAGTAGTCAAACAACATAGTCCTGTAAGCTTCAAACAGTCAACAACCCACTCAATCTGGTCAACAACATGATTCTCTTTAGTCAATTGCAGCCTCAGTTTTGGGTTTGAAACAGTGGCAGTAGCTTACTTGTCTAGGACAATAATCTTCTATGGGTTTTTTTCTCTTCGTATGTGTTCCCTAGAGGAAACTTGATTGTCATGTAAAATTCTACTCATTATCTATTCATGTACAAACTCACTCAACTCATTTAGAAGAAGAATTATTCATTATGTAGGGTTTTATTCCTTGAAAGGTTTCCCCATAAAAATCTTTGTGTTCTTGCTTCTACTATTGATGAGCTACTATCTACTTTACTACTGCTACAATCTCAGATTTATATTTCTTGAAGTCTGCTAAAGTTAAAAAGGACGGTTACTGCTATTAAATTGAATCCATGTTAAAATTTTAACAACAAGCAGCCCTACCTCTGCATCGTATGCAAAAGGTATGGACGTTGTTACAAGAGTAGAGATAGAAAAAGTCAAAGGGTGAGGAGATCTTGATTTTATACATGTGATTGTTGATGACCTTGTTGCAAGATCTGGAACATGGCCATATTGTCTTATCATTTTGGCCTGAAAATACTATTTCTGTTATGCAAATTCATTATTGAACAAGGATTTCCCTGAAGAGTTGGCGTAAAGTGAGGCACACGGTCATGTCATTCTCAAGGCATAAAGAAGGTGTCAAGGTGTAAAGTGAGGCAAGTTAAAAATTCATTACATAAGGTTCAAACCCATGGAATATTTTAAATAGTTTGCATAGATATTTTTAAAATAGTTTAAGTCCATTGCAATGGTTATCAAAGAAAAGGGATTTGAAAGTCAATAGTGGCACCCCACATATTTTGATCTACAATTATTCTTGAAGGTGTAGATCTCTAGCTGGTTGATGGCATTATTCCAATTGAAATTTGCAAGAAAATGCCTTAGGACAATGCCATCAACAAACATTGTGAGCATTGTATAAAAAAAATGAAGGGTAGGAAACATGTGCTCAGATGACATAGATTGCCAACAATAATAATTTATGAGACATTTGAAATGGGGCGGTTAGGCCTTGGTTAGATGACTTTTCTAGATATATTGCAGCACTATGAATGTTGTAACTAGTGCACGTGACCACATTGCAAGATTTGAGGAAGTTGTTAAGAACTATGTTAAGGAAAATGACAAATCAATTCCTCCCTAGGGAACTGATTCCACTACATCTTGAAACAAATATTAGGCTAAGATCCAATTCCCATTGCGACTGAAATAGATCCCAAAAAAACTCACCGAATTTTGTAGAAACTAATCCAAATTGCCAAATTCCTAGATCTTATATGATTCATATGTAGGTATGGTCCAACATTGAATTATGCAATAGTAACAACAGCAATTAGGTGGCTTGAAGGGCTATAGACACAAAAGTTTCTCCTCCAAGTGGGTTATCACAAGTGTACAACAACCTCATCCATATCCTCTACAGTCTTCTCATGGGAATTAGTACTTCATTTAAATTTTAACGTGCGGTTACTAGAAAATATATGATATCCATGATCTCAATAAGATGTTTTAGAATTTTCAAGCAAATATGGTCGAATGCATGACGAAGGATTTGAAGCACTTAGGAGAAGCAAGGTGGGAACAAAAACTTGGGAATAAGAGGGGAGGTGAGTGAATCAAGCAAGTCCCTTGAGATAAATCAAGAAGGAAAATTTTAAAATAAATGCCACTCCCTTCAGTCACTTCATCTTGGAAAATATCTATCAGATCAAGGCAAAAACCATTGAAGGTTTGAAACGCTAGCAACAAATAAGTTAGAACCATCTTTTAATGAACTTGTGGAAGGACTTCAAGATGGTTCATGAGCCAAGCAAGGACAATCCTTTTTTTTCTTTCCATGATATTCATTTTAAATACTTTAGCCATGATCCACCCTTCTGGGAATTGTGGTTCCCTCCGATTTCAACGCTTCTAAATTATTATAAAAATGTTAATATATGTATAAAAGAAAAATTGGAGGAAATAATATGTATCAGGAAATGGATAAGATAATAGCAGTCTTAAACCAACGGTTAATCAAGAAAATAAAAATAGGCTCGTTGATTTGTACTATACATAAAATTTTAGGCCCATACATCATTCTTTTTTTCCAACTGATAAAAAAGAGAAACAAAAGAGAGCATGAACCCAAGTGCAGGTCTTGCACAAAAGGTTAGAGACCAACTTAAGCCACAGGGGTTAGATGAAAGCATATTTGGGAGTATTGCTGCCAAGAAGGATATGACATGCCATAGGAAGATCTATAACTTTAAGTCCTTCACTCCATGGAAGAAATAAATTGCTGAGAGAATTGGAAAACCTTGCTTTTGAACTCAGCAATATGCAACTGTCTACAGATAATGTAGCTAGGGATTCATTGCTTATTGAAAACTAGAAATTGCTCAAAGGTCTAGGATGGTGTAGATAACCTAGTAACAGGACTTGCCAAGTCTACCAACCCACTACAGGAACAGGTTGGTCCAACCTAGACAAAATCAGTTTGACTCATGTTTAGGTTGACCCACCAAACAAACCAAATTCTCAAAACCTCCGAGTTCAAGAAAAAATAGACAGTGCAAACTAAAAAATTAAACCACCAAGTCATTCAAAAAAATCACCGAGTCAAACTAATCTCTCATGTATAATATAAAAACATTATTTTACTTGAAAATATATATATATATATATATATTTTTGTATTTTCATGGTGTCAAGTCTTTTCCCGATCGATTCATGAGTCTTTTCTCGGTGCCAACTCAAGTTTGACTCTCCGGCAAAAACGAGTCTCATCCCAAGTAGTTTGGTGAATTTGGTAAAGAATGTCTAGTGTGCAACTAATCTATATACAAATGGTACATCGATTAGGAAATAGGCCCACATGAGTAATAACTGAGAATTATTATAACATAACATAATATTAATATAATGTAGAAAAAACATGATATACCATTTATATATTAGCTTAGGTATACAACAATGACCATATGTGTCAACACTATTGGTGGTCATGATTCAAATGCTTTTATTGGCCAAATGCTCTTGATGATTTTATTGTTTGATGTTTTAAGAAATACACTAGACAGACACCAAAATTTCTTGTATTTGTATTCAAGTTATCGAGACATGACTGGAGAACCAGTTGAGCTGGCCAGTCAGGCCGATTTTGGTAGATTTCCACTTAGAACTAGCCTCCCAATTTGGACTTGGACAATTATGTTCTAAACTGGCCTTGAATGGTCAAAACTGGTCAGAACCGATTGGTTTGACCACTTTTGTACCAGTGCATCTTCATCCCCCAAAAAGAACAAAAAGAACAAAAAAAAAAGCAAAAACCCTACAACTAGCCTGAAACCTAATTTTGATCTATTTAATGGAAAACCCCTTCTATCATGGATGGAATTATCCTAGATGACTTGCAGCCACATCCACCACCACAAGATACATATATTGTTGTTGGACCTTCAATGGCATCAAGACAAAATGTCAGGAATACCTATATTATTTTCAGATGATTATGTGGTTTGATTTGATTATTTTCCTATATTGGATTAGGTTGTTGTACACTTGTGATAACCCACTTGGAGGAGATTTTTTTTTGTCTCTAGCCATTCAAGCCAACTAATTGTTGTTGTTACTATTGCAAAATTCAATGTTGGACCATACCTACATCTGAATTGATTGCCAAATTGCCAAATTCCTAGATCTTATATGATCTAGATTGCCAAATTCTTCTTCTATCATTTTATGGACCAAGAAAGTGAAATAAACTATCGTGAAGGAAAGAGTTTGTTATTTACAAAGTGTATTGCCAATAATTCCCAACATGATGAGATTGGATTAACACCAACCACACCCAACCTTGAGAAAACAAAACTAAGAAAATTAAAGAAAAAGATGTGCAGACTGACCCAAAAGTAAACACAAAGCCAAAGGTAAGACTGACAAGAAGATTCTAACACAAAAAGGTTGAATATTAAGACATAAGAACAATTAATTGTTGAGACACTTGTAAATCTTTGTATGAAAAAGACTAAAGGGAAGAAAATAAAGAAACATTCCTAAGAAAATAAAAAGTAAAAATCAAGCTTAAAAAGCAGTACATTGTTTGAGCGAGGGGGTGGGGAAAGGATGTAAGAGCATATTTTCAATTTCTAGATATTTCTAAAATGTTTAAGCCATATGAGATAACAAAAATAAAGGTCTACACAGTGTATTAATGGAGACATCAACTTTCACATTCCCTTTCAGGGATACACACCTTTACCTTTTCAAGGTAACACTTGGTAAGGTGAGCATCAAATATGTCAAATTAAAACTCACTAAACCATGAGAATAATAAATCTATCGTCTAGAAAAAAGGATGAACATTAGGTGTACCTTAGACTTACTGGGGAGAGAGCGCTCAAAATTTGAATATTTCCATCTTTATCATTTGTTGGTTGACCTGTCTTGGAGTTTATTTTCACCATATCCTCAGCATTTCCATGATTTGCAGTAACAAGGTAGGTGCCACCAACTTGTTCTATTGCATCAAGAATAATCTGTACAAAAATTACAACTTTTAGTCATATCAATTACAAAATGATAGAAAACAAGACACGCATTCCTTTTATAGATCATACATTCAAAACTCTCAAACTCAGAAATTAATGCTTAACTCAACCAAAACACAACTAGTGCTTGATGACATAAAATATGGACAAGATTCATTCACAAAAATCAACCCCTATCAAAGTATTCATTCACTACAAATATCTGCAAAACCTAGGAAAATGGAAGTTTAAGATCCCAAAATAGTTTGAGGTGACAATATGAAGCTTTTACTAGTTTCTGTAATGTCCTTATGTAATCCAAAATCTTTGTGAACATGCCTGTAAATGTGTAGTAAATGATCTGCATACAACGTACTAGCATGGATCCATATTAAAGCTAGAGTTATTAAGCACTGAGAGGGATAAAAAAAAACATGCTGCAAAACTCTTGTTGCTTAAACGATCCAGGTTTAAGATGGATCTATGATAGCCTTTTTTGTTTTTTTGTTTTTTGGGTGATTGTAATTAATAAATGGTCAACCCTTAGTATGATTTTAGTAATTGACCATTTATTAATGTGATTTTACTTAATAAATGGTCAACTCTTAGTATGATAAGCAATCAAATGAAATGTAAATAAATGTAAAACTAGATGAATTGTGAAATAAAAGAACTAAATGGGCATTAAAAAAAAACAATTGTTGGGCTTAGCAAGCACACTTTAACAACAAAATTGGACATAGTCAAATGCAATTGTACAGGGCATGTGATAAAAAGAAGTCTGGTGATTGTAAAATTAGATGCAATGTGGAATAAAATAAATAAATGGGCATCTAAGAAAAGCATTGTTGGACTTCACAAGCACACTTAAAAAAATTGGACATGGTCAAATGCAAACAAACCCATGTGAATACATGTGTACTCAATTAAAAAAATCCTCTATGGAAAGGAGAGATAAGATTAGCATCATACAAGGGAATTAAAGCTTCGATATATGACCAATATTGAAATAAGAGTACAAAATTCTTAAAAAACTGTTGATTTGACTGTTAATTCCATGGACTATATGAACCCTATGATGGGTACTCAAGGTTGGCATCTCTATCGTTATTCTAGCATAAAATAGCATAGAAAAGTAGGAAGTATAGAAGTTCGGAAAATCATTCAACCATGAAGGTTGTGTGGCTATCAAAGCCATTTAGCAAAAAGTTGTTCACATTATTCTGCACATCATCAAACAACTTACTTGTGGCATGTTTAATGAGCATAGTAATCATTGGGTTTGAGAAACTTTTGTAGTATTCAATTTGAAATATTTTACTGTTGAAATTTCAGAAATGTGCAACAAGGAAAAAATATGAGAAGACTAGAGAGAAAAACCACACTTTTCAATATAGGGGAAACCCCCTATGGATCGTTGCATATGACTGAAAATGGCCTCAAATGGTCTCAAAGGAAGTGAAAATGGTCTCAAATGATTGAAAATGTTTCTAAATATACTTTGAAGTTCTTTCTAGCACTGTTATGAATAAGTAAAATGTCAAGGATGTCACAACCAAATACGTTATTTAAAGGCAGATAAAGAAGACAACAAACACTTTTAGTTCAACTGTTGTATAGAGAAGTCACTTATGTAGATACTCTCTGTAGAAAAAACTCCAGTGGAGTGCAACATAAAGAACTCAACTAGGCATGTAAAAGAACAGTTGTTAGCAAGCCTACTCGATTTCATTTTTGAAGCAGGAAAGAATATGGACAAATGACATCAAATATATGAAACTGAAAAACATAGAAAGGAACACAAAATTATATTATATCAAAGAGATTCAATCATCAAGTCCACATTACAAAGTTGCAAATAAGCAGTTAATGTGTCTGTTTACTACCTGAGCTTATAAACAACCTTGACTTGTACATGTGAAATCCTTAATACCTGAGTTTATAAATAACCTTGAATAATACATGTGGGGACCCCTGACCTTGGTCTAGCATATGATAAGGTAGATAAATAAAATTCTTAACACATGTGAGAAACCCTGACCTTGGTCTAGCATATGATAAGGTAGATAAATAGGTTTCTTAGGAAAACAACCTTGATTAATACTATGGAATCTCTGACCTTAGTCTAGCATATGGTAAGGTAGATAAACAATAAATACGGGATTATAGTCGCTGGAAGTATAGCGAACATGATCAAAACTGAGTCATTTAGGATGCATGACATTAGAAGCTAATAGAGCTGAAAACAATCTTTCTAGTGTGTTCAACTAAGTTTATGCACCTCATCAAACAAGTACAAAGTACAAAGTACAAATTCAAGTATGGCTTGTAAACGAAATACACGAGAATATTAATTTCTTAATGTATTTGGTACATAGACGTTGGATGCATATAATCTTGGGAGGATTTCTTCCCTCAAGCTTATGTTATCATCTAATATCATTTCTATGACTAAACACATGGAGAAACTAATTACTAACCACATCTCTCGGGTATTTACTGTCACATACCCCAATTTTGTCAAATAATGTTAATTGTTTTAATTATATTCCTGAGACATTATGTTAAATTTAATGCTAAGTAGGAACTGATGACTCAGCAGAGTCAACAGAAGTGGAATGTAATTCAGAATATTTTATTATTAATAAATAAATTGTGGAGACAACAGCATGGGAGAGCTGTTAAAAAGAGGTTACTGGTCAAACTGGTGGATGGAACTAGGTGGAGGGCAAAAGACAAGTGGCAGCATCCTCAAACACTTCCTAAGTTGCAGGTGGCAACTTCCCTATATTTGGGGTCATGATCCCCCAAGAAAGTGGGATCAGAGCAGGTGCCTCATTAAATGACAACTAACCCCAAAAGACCTAGGCAATCTTTTAAAAGTACCCAAATAAGAGAGATAAGGCTGCTCAGATATTTTCCAGAGAAGAAACATTCAGGTGGAATGCTATTCAGGAAATTCATTTGGGGAAAAAGGGAAAAACAGTAAGGAAGTTGTTCTGAGAGGATTGCTGCAGTAACTTGGTTTATTACAGCTTGTTAGCTGGGAGAACTTACTGATAAGTTATGGATTAATACTGAGTTTGAAGACTGGTATCTGACTATTGCTGCACCTAGTTCTAGCCAGGGAGACCAGAGCAAGCTCGGGGGTCTTGAGGAGTCGCTGTTTGAGCGCTCTCCAGGAGTTGGTGGGGAGGAACGGCCTCCCATTGCTGTTGTTGTCCAAAGATCAAACAGGTTCTGTCATTTAACTGTCTTTGTTTAAATAATGTGAATGGTTGAATGTTAGGTTTGTAGCTTATGATATAAGAGTTAACTGGTTTAGTGATGTAAATGTTTTTAGTTTATTAGTAATGGAATCTTTTGATGAAAAATAAAGACCCACTGTGTTTTTCCACATCTGGGTTTTACCAGACCGTACTCTAGCACAAGGGTAAATTTAAATAAGAATAGCATGAAGAGATTGCAGATTAGTAGTTTCTTTATCTATTTCAGTAAAGATATTTCATTGACAGTTGTATGAGTTCTTAGTTAAAAACTACTTCCTTGTACTGTATTTTGCTTTCAGTAATTTTATATTGTAAAGAATAAATAGGAGAGTAGATTTTAGACTAGATTTATTTCCTGTTTTACCATACAGTTCCTTTCTTCCAGATTAGAATAACTTCACTAATATATGTCTAATAATAAACTGAAAGTAGAAGTAGTTATATAATGATTAGCTACTATTGTCAAATCAATCTGGTCTAGATTTTATGAATGTTTTGTGATGTATTCATTTCATTATTTTTCCTTCTTTTTATTGGGATTGAGCTCGAACAAGTTTCCAGAGCTGTTAATCTTTTTATTTAGAATATGAACAAAGGTTAATATTTGTGCTTATAAGATAAACTCTGGATAGATTTAATTAAATTCTGAATTTATATAAATAAATATCATAACTAAGAAAACAAATTAATTACAAAAGAACATAGATAGTATAGCATAATTACACAAGAATTAATTAACAAATACTATTTTCGATAGACTTATAAAAAAATAAACTAAGGATATTAATATAGAGGCTATAGTAATCACAGAGAGATAATATAGTTATTATAATAGTAATAAGGTACTTTATTTATGCAATATAAGAATATTATTACTACTAACATAAGTAGTATTCTTATTACTGTAAGTATATCCCAGAATTATTATACTATCTGAGCTACAAGTATACTGACAGTACTTAGAATTAATGTAGAAAGAAAGATATAAAAACCCTATATTATTAAAAGGATATAAACTATTCATCAATAATTACAAATTCTTATTAATAAGAAATTCAAATTATAAACCAGGTACAGAAACCCTAATAATAATACTTTTTAACAGTAAGCAAACCAAATGCATGTTTGTGCAGGAAGTAAACAATAGAAATACAGGATGCTCTTTTATCGAGCTTAATTACATGCTATAAATATAACTAGTAACCCTAACATTGCAGAAGCACTTTTCAACCTAGCAGTAATTTAAAAGAAGAAAAGAACAGAGTTATTTTCTTCACTGTCAAATAGGGTTAAACCCTATAAAACCCAATTTATACAAGTAAACCAACAACGGTGGAACTAACAGTATTTTACTCACAATCGTAGTTTTAAATTAAACATAAGTAAGCATTCGAAATTTCAATAATGTAAGCAAGGAAGGAATGCAGAAAAGGAAAACAGTAACAATAACTTAGGGTAAAAACCCTATTCATTCAGAATATACAAAAGGAATAACTGTAAAACCCAGTTCTGTAATATTAACCCACGGCCGTACCGAGAAATTACACATGAAGGCTTACAGCCTGTTCTTTTACTATAAACACAGTAATATTTACAAAACAAAATTTTACACTCACGGCCGAAGCCAGAGAGCTCTGCAATAGAGCTAGGGTCTTAACCAAACGGTGTTAAACAACGAACAAACAACCAAATGCCATGACGGTCTAACAGGCCGCAACGACCAAACCCTCATTACCCCATAAGGGTTTACACAAGGTGGATGAGCCATGGAGAAACCAGGGCTTACCGTGGCCCCTTATCGCCGCAACCCCGTACTCTTGATGCAGACAGAGAAGAGAGGCAGATCGTATCTACAAAACAAACACACGGCTGGCTGTTAAATTTATATTAAAAACCAAGAGATGTATATACAAGAATTTGGCATTATCTTAAAAGAAACCGAATAATTCTTTTACCTCAGCAACTGAAATTCATAAACAGCAATGCAGCGACCAACGACAGCACGAGCAAGGAGTCTGCCATTCAGTGGCAAAAGAAACGGTGTTACAACACTCATGAATTACTAACAGCAGGGAACCCTCGAGTCATAAAACTGAAGGAGTAGATAAAACCTTAAAGCTGAGCTGTTACTCCATCCAACAACACACAGTAACGGTGAATCTCAAACCATAACACTTCGAAAGAAGGAACCACTCTCGTTGGATAAACTGAAGGAGAATGGTAAGGACTGACACAGTTAAGGGCTCGAGCTTAAACAATGGAGGCAACGAAAAAGCAAACCAGAGAACGAGTAACGCATGATGAACAGAAGCACCATGAGACGGCCTTCATGTTGGTGCAATGGGGCAAGCTAACCAGGGAGGAGAAGCCATAGACAGTCGCAACACTACACAGGTGACAGAGCGGCCGGTTTTCTTGCACAGAGGATGGACAAGCGTCGAAGGCGAGGGAGGATAATGAGATAGGTCTTGGGGAAGACTCTTTTCAAACCTGCAATGCATGGCCCAAACGAAGCCACGTCGCCATGCAAATAATTTGCCACGGTGGGTTTTTTTTCTATAGTTTCATTGAGCTAATCATGAGGATCCAGTGTTGACAATCTTTCGGCTGTCTCCAAGGTTATACCTTAGTCCCGGCCGAGTCAACCTATCATTGGAACATTATCACAAGTGTTAGGTTAATACGTAAACTTTGTCGGGGAAACTTACCACCAATGCAAGGTCTAACAAATCATTACCATACGTTATATTATTATCACCCATGCGATGCAATCAAATGATAACACTAGGTTCATCGTGGGTACAACCAACTATATGGCAAAGAGCCTTGTAAGATGATATTTTATTTAATAAACTTTTGATTTAAGGAGCACTATATCTAGAATGGTAAGTGCAATAACATCATCTTGTATACAAACTTGAAATGTCTAAGGTAAAGATTTTAAGAGTTATCTTTAGAGTAAGACTATAAACTTAAAATGTCATGGACTTGTTTATGACTTGTTGATCCGGGTGAATGACTATTTGTCATTTAACACTTTACAGTCTTAATAGAATAAGCTTGTAACATGATTATAGGAGGGAAATATAAACATATGTTCAAGTAAGAATATTATTTTTACAAGTATTCCACCAAAAACTTATATTATAATTATAGAGTATACTAATGGTTGACTTTAAAGAGGTTGTAGAATTCAACCATAGTAACTATTGTGTTTATAATGTTAACCTTTATGGTCTTGCCATATTCATCTAAGTTGATAAATGCTTACAAGCGGAAATAGCAACTAAATATTTTTGATGAATGCATCAGCTGGAATGAATGTCCTTAACTTAAAATTTAACACATCTGAAGGTGAAGCCATTTAAGATAAAGTTTATCAACGTAATGGTTAGACCTTGAAACTTTTATGTTGTACATACTCTTAATGACTAAAATAATAACCAGTTTACGGTAGGTAATCCATCAGACCTAAGATAAGCTTTAGAATGTGTTGAATCAGTGGTAATGTAAATAAGACCTGGTGCATCAGCATGAATATAACCCTATCAGTGGATAGTTTGAATTTAGTAGCAGTAAATTGTAAACCCCTTATTCTTACACTTTATGAAGTAAGAGTATTTGTGTTTTCTTAAACATAAACCTTCGATTTTCGTTTTATAATTGTAAACGATCTTATTTAAAGATCTTTTGACACTGACAACTATGATAGATATCAGATAGTTCAGTAATCTTAAGAACTATAATTCTACCTCTACTAGAATAAAGAATAGATAATGGATTTTACCTCAGTAAGCATTGATATGTGCTTAGCCACTAATGTCTTACTGAAGTTTGTATTGCAAACAAACTTGTACGTAAAGACTTTAGAATTTTTACTTGCAGCAGCCAATCTTTTTACCTGTAATCTGTAAGGACAGAAGAAACTTTCTGCATTAGCTCGAAAGCTAAGTAAGCCTAGTTTTTCATGACAGCCCCACCTTATGTCGCAAAAAGAAACAAGTCAGTAAACTGAAAAGATTTGTTCTATCAATCTATGCAAATAATAGATGAATTCTAACAATAAGCTGATAACCTTTAACTAATTAAATGATTAGTTAACTGCATTTATGTTAATATTATGTAAATTAAAAATTTTAAATTTTTCGGAAAATTTGGGGTTTTGACATGTGGTATCAGAGCATGGTTCAAATACTAGGCCTGAATGTGGCCCAACTAGTTTCCACAGAACAACAAAAATAATGTACTAACCTGTATATTGTTTTATGTAAAGAACAAAAAAATTCTTTTTCTGAATCTAACAGGAAGGTATGGAGAAGCTAGGAGAATATGCTCAGGAGGAGTCTCCAAACACCGAGACAAGACAAATGTCCAGAGAACCTATGTTAGAAGAGGTAACTGCTCACTCTTCAGAGCTGATGCAGACTATAAAGGATTTGAAGACTGAAATGGAATCAATCAAGAAGGACAATGAAAGGATTTTGAAAACTCAAGAAGAGTTGAAACAAATTTTGATGGAAAAATTTCAGCCTGAAGGGAGGAGCAAAAGATCTGAATCTGAGGAAGCTAGCCATCAGAAAGGATCTAAAAAGATGAAACTGGCTAAAGCGGAAAGCAGTTTATCATCTGAAGGATTTAGGGAACAACAAAGCTACTACACTACTAGTGACAATAGTGAGGCTGAGTTGTATGACAGAAGGAAGAAGTACATACCATATGAAGAGATCTCTGGGGAGTTTAAAAAAATAAAGCCCCCAACTTTCAACAGAGAGAATAAAAAAGGGGAGGAAGCAGAGTCCTGGTTATCCGGGATGAGGAAATATTTTCAGATATACAACTATTCAAATCAGCTGAAGGCGAGAATGGCAATCTATAATCTCACTGGAAAAGCAGACATATGGTGGCAAGATCTAAAAAGAGTCAAGGGGATCAAGGAAAAAGAAGTTAATTGGAGTACCTTTAAAAGGTACTTCAAGAAGAAATTTATGTCCGAACAATATTATGAAGAAAGAGCTAAAGAATTTTACGAATTAAAGTTAGGATCCATGACTATGAAGGATTTAAACCGTAAATTCTTAAGTTTGTTGAGGTATGTACCTTATTTAGTCGATGAGAAACCTAAAGTACAACGGTTTATCAGCTGTCTGCCATATCACATCAAGGACAGAATCGAATATGATAACCTGAAGACTCTAGAAGAAGCCATGAGGAAAGCAAATTTCTGTTTTGAACAGAACAAGAAGAAAGAAGGTATAGCCAACTGGAAGGCTAAAAAGAACAGTAATCAGCCTGAGTTCAAGAAAAAGGAGTCTGTACCCCAGAAGAATTTCAAGAATAATAAGAACAGAAATTATTCTAACAGTAAGAACTTCCAGGGAAATAGAAATGGTGCTTATAATAATTCTAATAATTCGAGTAACTTTAAAGGAAAGGAAGCTGCCAACAATCATGAGAATTTCACTAAGAATTTTGAACGAAAGGAGCCTGTTAAGTGCTGGGAATGTAATGGCCCGCACTATGCCTCGGTCTGCCCAAATCAGAAAAAGTTGAACAGCAATATTCACACGGTGCAGGATGAAATGACTGTTGGAGAACTTGCAAGGACTATGCCCAGGATAAATGCAGCATTGGAGAACCGCCAAGCTGACTATCAGACTTCCATGGTGGAAGTGGAAGGTATGGTTAATAAAACCCCTGTAACCATTTTAATTGATCCAGGAGCTAGTCTTAGTTACGTTTCACCTCAGATAGTGGAAAAGTGTAAATTGACTGTTGAAAAGTTTGATA
>LPNX010213304.1:8894-33703 GCA_001517045.1 Pseudotsuga menziesii
CAACAGACACTTTTTGTATTTCTTTTCCCCTTTCTATATTTAAAAAACTAGTGGAAGGATGATTTGAATTTACCTTCCCTTTACTTATAAAGACTTCTCTGATTCTCAATCTAATCTTCCTCTGTACATCATCCATAGCATGCAGATAACCTCTTTGATACTGTTCTGTCTCCCTTTCAAATTCTTCATTCCCATCCTCCTGTGCAAACATGTTATGTTATTCTTCAGTAAGATATATCTCTAAATCTAGTTCTCCAAAAAGATGAATTTCATTTTCAGTAGGGTCTTCTTCGTCAACGACATAATTCTCAGGAAATGGTGGTCGAAATTGCTATTCTTCTTGATTTCTTGGGTTTCTCATGTCTCTCTGCCTATTTTGTGGAAGTATAGGAGGATTTGGTCTTCTAAAATTAGGATTCCTGATTTGAGGATCGACTTGTTCTCTGTTGAACGCCCTATTATCCATAGTCAATCTGTCCATCAACTTCTCCATTGTCTTCAACATCATTTCAAAATTGATATCAGTGGTAGAAGAAGAAGTAGAAGGTGAATTTTATTCCTTTTTCCTCCTATCAATGTCTCTGTGTTTCATTTTTCCACTTTCCATCATATTCACTTCCACTTCTAAAGCATCTGTAAACATTGCGGCAAGAGTTGTTGATTTTCTTTCTCTCAATGAAAATGCAAAGTCATTATCAAAGGCTCCAGCATAATGTAGTTTAGCGGCGGCTGTAGAAGGTTTTATATCTTCTGGAATAGAATTATAAACCCTCATAAACTTACTTGAAAATTCATGAATAGATTCAAAACCCCCCTTTTTGAGACTGTTATACTGAGACAAGAGCTGCAAAGGATTCTGTTTGTCATCCCATCTCTCTAGGAATGCATTCTGGAAAGCTTGGAAATTCAATATAGATCCATCTGGAAAATCTTTAAACCATTTCTTCGCTTCACCTGATAAACTTTGAGCAAATAATCACATTTTAACATCTGCATAATCGACTTCCTCCAAGTCAACAAAATCTTCAAACTTAGCCACATGTTGTTTTGCGGTTATGTCTCCTTCTCCATCAAACAAGGAAATTCTTTGGGAATATTTTTGAGGAAGGTTGTGCAATAAAGCAGGAAAATGTAATGGAGCAAATCTGGATACCATTGGTCTAGGTGGATTCAAAGGTACTGACGACTTTTGAGTGTTTTGAACAACAAGTGTTTCAACTTTTGCAGACTGTTGTAAATCTCTCCAAAGGGAATCCAGCAAATAAAATTCTAATCTATGAGAATTAAATTCAATATTATTAAGATCAAACTCAGACTTAGTTTTCAACAAACTTCTTCCAACATTAACTTCCCATTCTGGATCAAAAATATTACGAGAATCTCGAGAAGATGACGCACCAAACAAAGGAAAAACTATTTTTTATTTATCCTTTTCTTAAATAACCTTTCTAGATCTTCCAAACTCTTTAAAATTTCAGTGTCAGAATTACCTCGTGTATGTCTTCTCGAAGCCAGAATGACTTTTTAAATTTTGAAAATTTTTACAATGGAATCACCAGGGCAAATATACAACCTTCTCTACTGACAAAAATTCTTGTTTTCCCACATAAATCTTTTCTTGATATTTAAAACTCTGTCATTCTTCCCAGGGCAGATCTGCACTTTCGTTCCTCGGCAATGACGCCAATTTGTTAACACTCAAAATGTACCCAAGTTGCAAAGGTAAATCCCAAAGGTAACAACTAAAACCACTTTAGAAAGACATTGTCTTTCCTTTCTAGAGAGGGATCTCTCAAATATAAATTTAACAAGGCCAGATATAAAATCAACAATTAAACATCATATAGACGGTTGAAATGATACATATAATCATTGGGTAATGGAGTCAAAATACATAAAGATATCACAAGGTCGCATGCATGAGATTTCATCAAAGGAAATATAACCACTTAATTACAGTCATTCATTGAGTTCAGGTGGAAAAAGGAGGAAATATGAACAGTTCATCAATATAGAGCATCATAAGATGAATTCCATATTAACTTTAGCAGAAAAATTTATGAAATATCTGAAACAATAGTCAGAGCACAACAAGTATGAATTCCTACCATTCAACACTACGCTTCAAATACGAGGAAACAAAAATAAAATGTAACACCGAAAAAACGATCACATAGGAAAGAAAATATAGACTGTAATGTAAATATCGCAAGAATCTCTGATAACCTACATGCATTCAACTTTGTTATTTCAAAAATTATGTCTTCAAAAAACATTGATCCAACAAATGGGTTCTAACCCCCAATACATCAAGCAAATGAAAATATATATATAAATGATTTCTTCCCAAGAAGATTTAATAACTGAATAATCTGTTTAATCAAAGTATTTGTAACCATATCCCTAACAACTAGGAATAAACTATTTTCTTTGATCCTGATAATAGATCATTAAATTAAAATCAACTTCGTGACAACAAGGCTCAAACAAGCAGCTCCATAGCGCGCAGCACCTGTTTTCACGGATGAAGAATATACTTTATTTTTCCGAATCTTTCCACGGCTCTCCATTGTTCTGCACTTAAGATGTCGTAATCAATCATTTCTTGGATAGACACTTCTAGATCCATATAGGTTTCATAAGACATAGTAGGTAGCCCTCCTCTGATGATCAAAAATTTCTGCAATATCCCAAAGTCTTCTGTCAATTTGTCCACAATGACTTTTTCCGTCAGTCCCTTTACCAAATCATCAAACTTGGAGGGATCCATATGGATTTGTACTAGTAGGCTATGATAATGTTCTTGAGAAATAATTCTTCCTTCTTCATCCCAGAAAGAAGTAAGGCCATCTTCAAACAATTATTTAAAAGCATGCCTGAAATCATTAATACGTGAAGTCATCTCATCAGCCTTATCTTGTACTGTCTTCATAAGATGATGTTTGTGAATGAACCTTTTTTACCACAATACCATAGCCACTCTTTCTTTGATTCCTATATCTTATAATTTTTGATAAGTTAATGAATTCAATAAATTCAATGCATTCTGAGCTGTACTTAGGGGTTTCCTCTCCATGGTCTCATTTACTAGTTTTAATCTCTGATTGGCTAAATTAACCAATGTACTTTGATCATCAATGAAATTCAAATAATGTCTGAACTTAGTAATCTCCACAGACAATGTATCCCAAATTATATGCTTGGCTCCCTAAAGAGGACCCTTTCATGTATTCCTTTCTTTTAATTCATTAAGCTTCTTTTGTAATTGACCTTTATCCTGTAATATTTTACTCTTGTTTTTAGCCATTTTATTCAGCTTAGATTTGATTTTCTCATTTTCTTCTTTTAATTCCCTTATCTCTACATCATTCAAGCTTACTTGTGACATGGGTACTAGTAAATCATCAACAGAAAAATCATTTAAAGGCTTTTCAATATTTACAATGGTCAAATCTTCAGCAGTAGGAGTCTGGCTCATTAATTCTTCCATAATCTCTTTTTCATCATCCTGGTCTTTCTTTAACAGTGAAATTTGTGCCATTAATTCATTTCGCTCTGTTTCCCATTTATTCTTTTCTTCTTGCAACTTCACAGTTTTTCCTTTGTACTCCATCATTTCCTAATGAATCTTATCTTTCTCCTCCTGCAATGCTAACAATTCTGATGACTGAACATGTTCAGAACTCGATATTTTCAACTTCTTCTTTAGTACCTGGAGGGAATTATCTTTTTCTTCTAAAAGTCTTCTAATGGCTTGTGTGTTTCCTGTTTCGTCCCCTGAGCTTACGATATCTGCTTTCAATTTCTTTATTTGAATAGAATTCGCCTTGTTCTCAACTTTCTCGTGCTTTAATTGGACCTCTAATTTGTCAATCAAAACTTGAAACTTGTTCATTTTCACCATGGCATGTAATAAATCTGAATAAATAATATCTCCTGTCTGTTTATGCAGCTGTATTTTATTAAGTACACTGATTTTATCCAATCTTACTTCCATCTCGGTCACTTTTTTGTCACTTACCATAGCTAATTTTAAAGTGTTTCTCTCTATGTCCTGAGTGGAAATCAGGGAAGTCTTTGGGTTATTTAGACTTCTCAATCGGGGGAGTAGATTCTTAGTTTCTTCTAGGGACTGTCTCTACTTTTCTACATAGCTAGTCATGAATTCTGCTTTAGATTTAAAAACTGAACTGGACTGTGCATTATTTTCACTTTCAAAAAAAAACTGATTCATCTACACTGACTTCTTAGGAATCAAAATTACTTTTTTCAACTCAATTGAAACTACTTCACTTGAAATTTTATCATCTTGAGATGTTTTCGTATTCTTATGTGAACTGTCTTCATCTATTTCCATATTTTCAATATCAGAAAAAACTTCTTTTAATTAAAACATTAGAACTTTCTGAAATTTGAGACACTGTAATTGATCCACTGCGTGTACTCTCATTGCTTCCTGGATTTTCCACAAAGTGAGACAAATTGGCTACTTCCTTCAAACCCTCAACAACCTAGTGATCAAATGGTTTATTTTTATTTTCTTGTTTTCTTAGAGAAATTATATGATAAGGATCATAATTGACCTTTTGTTCCTTTTGAAAATCCATATTTTCCAATAATTTCTCCACAGTCACTAGGGCACCCTTGTTTTTAAAGATGAATGAACCAACTTTAAGGGGGAATTTGATATTGGAGGATTTTTTGAAAGCTCTGAAATGTTCCTCTTATACATGTAATTTTTGTCTCATGTATTCTAATGCAAAGATCCTAGGGGTAAGGAAAGCAGGCAGCCTGTAAGGTTCTCCGATGAAACCATATACTCTCAAAACTGTAAAGTCTTTATACAAAAACCAGTCCCCAATTCTGTCTTCTGGTGATGATTGCATAATAATATTCATTTCTTCAAACACTCTAGGCAATACTTCATCAAACAGCAACTTATATATCTCTGACATAATGGAATTTACAAATTCGAACATATTGATTTGCTTCGGAAGGTACAAAGAGAATATAGTATTCAAGAATTGCAATTCAGTTACATTTGAACATAATAACATGTTCAACAAATATGATTGATACTTGAAAAATCTGAGGTCCTTTGATAACTCGACTAATTGGATATGGATAGCCTCTGCTAAATATTCATCCAAACTGAATACATGGACCAGATGGGACTCAGACTCAGGACTAACTGAATTCATTTTCAATAAGAAATCCAAGACAACCTCACTGACATGAAAGTCATCATCTAGACCTAAAACATGACAGACCAAAGACACAACCAATTGGACCTCCTCTTTGAATATGTGAATATGATATGGCAAAAAGAGACCTTCTAATGACTGACCTTCATTAAGAATACTAGACAAAAAATCACATCAAACTTCAGTTTTACAACCTCTATATACTTTAGCCAAAGCAGACTCATTCACAGACTCATCACTATGAGGGTAATTATCAAGCAAATTCAGGAATCGACGGATAGCTTTTGCATCAATTCTACACAATATCTTGGACGTGGAAGGACTCACAATGACTCTCTCAGAAGACAAGTAATTACTTGCACACCACTAAGCGAATTCAGAAAAGGGTAAGGTCTGCTCAATGGTGAAATAATATAGAAATGACTTGCAGGAATTCAAAATGTCATTTCCTTGTAAATTATATCGCCACAATCTTTCCTTAATAACCGATACATTTCCCACTGATAGGGATGGGTCATATACGCATCTATCTCTATCAACCAAGAATTCTTCTCTTTCATCTAGGACTCGGGTAAGACCTTCTAACCCTTTCTCTTTCTCCATAATAGAAAAATGATGATAATTCTGTGAATAAAGCTCGGGTGTTCGAAGCTTACCTGTGACCGTAACTGTATGTACCCGAAGTTGATTGCGAAAGGATGGTGGGCGGTCCCTCTCATTCATGTTGGCATGTAAAATAAAAAAAATGATTTTTCAAAATAAGTCAACTTCACTTTATATAGAATTCCATTTCGGAGGCTCCTTCTAGTGGTTTTTCTTAAACCATTTTTCTCCGCGGAATGTAACATAAGCCGCAACGTGTATTGTGGTTTTTATTCTACTACCGTTTTTCTACTTCAACTGACATGCAACTCTATCCTATGGATCTGATGATAACCGTTGATG
Source organism: Pseudotsuga menziesii (assembly GCA_001517045.1). Classification (NCBI taxonomy): domain Eukaryota; kingdom Viridiplantae; phylum Streptophyta; class Pinopsida; order Pinales; family Pinaceae; genus Pseudotsuga; species Pseudotsuga menziesii. Next base: position 15,044 of record LPNX010213304.1, read on the forward strand.
AATATTCACTTTATTTTTATGCCATTGGATTAACTTGGATGTACACATTCCACTGGGCCTTTTTGTTTTTAACAACGCGCAACTTTATGGAGCGGACTTCTTATCAACCGTAGATTTTGCCGACCCGATCCCATAACTGTCAATCCTCGTGCCTTGTTAATTATCTCCGCATATCTTTATCTTCCACGCATCTTCACAGAGCATATCTATTCTAAACCGTTAATTTTCACATCCTTGTTATATACCATTGGATTATGAGATAATTTCATTATTTATGTGCCCTCTATCATACATTCACATTGTCATATTTAACCAAAGTCCAAATAACCATCATTTTTCTTCACCGTGTTTCCTTCGATACTCTGCAAGTTAGAATTTGTTAACAAGAGCCATGAAATTTGACAAAATAGCATAGTTTCCAAAGTTATCAGTGAAATGAACAAATTCATTTCCAGGCTTCTTAGGGTTTTCTACATGTCGTTTCCTTAGGTTCGCTCTATGGAGAATCACCCTAGTGTTTTTTGATGCCGGTATAGTAGCATATGTTCGATCCATTTGAATGTACCCACCAAGAGTTGCATCCCATTTTCTAGATAGCAACATACCCCAATTATCTGGAACATTTATCACTACCACATCCATCGACATGTCGATATCAGGATACTTGGCCAACTTAACTTGTAAATTTAAGATTATCCCTACCACTTCAACTTCTCTTGCATCCATAGCACAAACATTGTGGTAGGGTCGGGTGACCCTTAGATTTAGTTGTTCCATTACTTTTCTTGTCATGACATTTGATGAAGCACCTGAATCTAACATGCAGTTATGAACGAGAAGGTTATAAACTAAGAGGGAGACATAAAAAGGCGGGTGGTCTTCTCTTCTTTGATCAACACTATTGAGGACTATAGGAATATCTATAGCTTCAATATGTTCAGCTTCAAATATAGCATTATTATTAGGGAGAGGATCCTCTTTGACAATATTATGAGTTTTACTTTGACCATTCACTATGGCTTTCAACAACTTTTATTTTTGACTAGGAATTTTAAGGACATCAGTTGCATAAACATGAATCTTAGCACTACTTATCCATTCTCCCATATCAACATTTGATTCAGGGATAATAGGGGGATCTGGGAGAGGAGGAGTGGTTACCTTTGGATTGTACTATTTAGATGGTGATGGGTTCTCCTTTCTTTGATAAACTACACCCTTGAATCTAGCCTCCTTCATTTGCTTGATTTTTTTTGGAGAAGGCATTACACCATAAAAGTTGGAAAGGAGATCCTTCTCATAACTGTAATCCATGGCCTGCTGCCAATGCTGGTTTGATAAAGGGTAGGTTTGGCCTACCATGTACACATGATCAGACTTGCTTGATGTTGTTTCCTGATTACTGACCTTGAGCATTCCATGTTCTATAACTTGGTTTGCGATATAGCAAGTGCTTTCTTGGTGGAATTGATCACAAGGTCTACACCATGGAATGACTTCTTTTACCATGTTAGCTGAGTCTAACTGGATTGGAATCCTAGGTTCATGTTGAGGAGCTTTCTTTTGATACATCTGATTCTGTTTAGGCTGAAAGTTCCTAGGTCCATTATTTCTTTCCATTATGATTATTCTATTCTGAATATGATTCAGTTGTGCAGAATTATTTTTTATAAGTTGGTTTGGACTAGTAACCAAGTCTTTTATCATGTCAGTTACCTTTTCCATGGGATCTTTAGAGGTTCCCTTTTCTTCTAATTCAATGGATTTTCCCTTCTATTTGTTGTATGAAGTGTTTCCCCTAGTGTAACCAAGAATGTTGGATTTTCCTGAAGACTGCATATTCTTTTCTATTTTCTCAGCCAATTCCTGAGCAGTTTTTAGGTCAGCCAGCTCTTTATCTCTTAACTGGTACCTCAAATCACCAATGAAAGCTTCGATGTAAGATATGAGGATGGAGGCATCCTTTGGCTTGATTTCTTTAGGAAGGTATACAGCTACATGCCTGAACTTAGTGTTAAATTCATCCATGGTTTCATTCTCCATCTTCTTTATGTTATGAAGGGTAACAAGCAGATGTCTTGGTTCTTTATTTTCCCCCCATTTCTTCTTAAAACCCTCTAGGAATTCACTAAGAGTTTTATATGAATCATCACCTAGGTCTAAGTACCATTCCACATCATCATCCTCTAAGGATAAAGCAAAGAGATTCATTTTGGCATCTTCATGGCTATGGGCAGCATCATTGCAATAGTTGATCAGGTGCTTTTCAAACTTTTGGATGTGAGACTTAGCGGTGATGGCATTATTTCCCTGGAATATGGGGAGCTTCTTGATAGCATCATTTGGAATTTCATGGGGATTATCTGCTATCTGAGAAAAGTCAAGGGGTTTGTAGAATTCCATCATTTCTTGAGATTGGTGGGACTCTCTACAAATATGTGATGGATATCTGAGAGGGATTGGTCTCCTAAATATTCAAGGTTTCTACGGGAAGTGTGCCTGTTCAATATTTCCCTGATAAACCTTTCGAGATCAGGAAGAGGATTGAATAATTGTCAGCGGTTTCTTTGAGTAGAAATTCTTGAAGGGATTTTAGACAGTGGAGTCTCCAGATGGATCGAGTTTTAATTTTTATGTTTTTTAAAGACTAGATCGCTAACAAAATTCTATCTTTTTAGTTGTTTAGAAAAAAGTTAAGATAAGTCATACTCGGGAATAAAAAGATTTATCCCTGACAACGGCACCAAAAGTGTTGCCACCTTTCACACACTTGGGTTACGTGGTAGAAATATTCAAGCCACTCAGTGTGTCCTTGGGGGCAAGTCTCGAGTCAAGGATGTCACCTTGTTCTTGACTCCTTCATTTAGGCTCAACTCCTAACAAAGCAAAGGGGGGTAGACCCTATTAAGTTACTAAGGAAAAATTATTTAGTATGATGATGGTATTAAAGAGTAAGTTTGTTAGGAGTTTTGATTTAACAATTGTAAACAACAAATAACATGATGAGATAATCACAAGTAAGCATGAAAATGACACCTAACCACATATAGATTGAAAGAAATAAACAGTTGACTAGTGCCTTGAAAATGGAGTCAAAAAACAATTAAGAGTGCTTGCAAGTGCAGGAATGAATGTTGTGCAATTGTATCTTGGTTAATTTTAAATTAATGTAAGAAGATGAGTAATTTAACTTAGGCGAGGGGACTCCAGATATACCCAGGGGGTACTTGAAGTATGTCCAAAACTAAACCATCACGGTTACCCGCAAGGAATATGTGGGATGAATGGAGTCTCTGAGACTGTTGTTCATAATGCACCTAAAGGTGTAATAGAGATCGATGCCCTGAGGTCATTTTTCAGGAGTTCCCACTTCCTTTGGGTATTTTTCCACTGTAATGGTTTGATCGAGGCGTTGGATTTTCGCTTGATGGTTTGTCAATTTGGGGAGAGTGAATCCTAATTATTCTAGTCACTCAAGTGTTTCTGATGCATCTTGACTGATCAAATGAACCTCATCCAAGTACTGAGCATACACACTAGATTCTTTGTTATTTTTAGTAAATTTTAAAATAGGTGTTCTTGTTAAAAAGAAAACCCTCCAGGAACCTCTTTCGATCCAAGTGGACCTCAATCGGGGAATCAAGGAGGAGTTTATTTTATTATGACTAACGAAACAATTAATGAAAATGGAATCAAAGATACATAACACTAGTTTTCTAATTAGTCCTACCATGCATCTCTTTCCCCTTGCGGGTCAATCGGGAAGTCGTGGGGTAAGCAGTATGATTACTTTTGAAATTAAAATATGGAATAATAAAAATTATATCAAATTATATAATCCTACATGTCAGCACTAAACTAGAGCAGAAAAAATGGGAAGAATGCAAAAAAGTGAAACGGACGTAGACCCCCCCATGGGGGGATGGGGAGTGGGCTCGAAAGTACCTACTCAAAAAGTTTTTATTTTATTATTATTGGTTATAATATCAGAAAACTGAAATATCAGAAACCTCTTGGTCCTTATACAGGATGAAACCAAGATCTTACAACTCTCCAAAATTTTTAAATTTTAGTGAAAGGGGAGACCCCTGGGGGGATTTGAACATTCCCGACGCCACTTTCGAACAAAAACTTCTTTTATTTTATTTTACACCTTCTAAAAACCAGCAATCATGTTAGAATAACATATTACCAAAATTACTTTAAGAGTACCTTTGGATCAGCCTACCTTAACTAAAAAAAGATTAAGTTAAAACTAGCTAAACAGGTGAAAAAGGAACCAAGGAAAGCAAACTTTCCTTGGGATATTGGATTTCTGTTTGTTCAAAAAATGAAATATGCAATGATTTCTGGATTTAATCTTTTTAAAACATAAAAGTAAATCTAGAGCATGCAACCTACTGATTTTCTTTAACTTGCCATGCAAAATGGATGATTTCCTTATGCTAGATCTAGAATGCTTAATGATGCTTTTCAGGATTGAGATCTAGACTATGAGATTTTAAATAGAATATCTATGTAAATTTTACTTTCATATAACAGATCCAAATGATAACAAATCTTTCGAACACAGTAACCAGGTAAGAAAATTGATTTTTTAAAGAAAAGAGAAGAAGAGGAGAGAAGGTCAACTCATTGCTTGAATCGAACAAGCTGAAAGGAGGCCCTTTTGTGGAGCACTGAGGGATAGAGTCTTGATCTTATTGGATAAGGAATGGAATCAATCTTGATCCACACCTCCATCCAATCAAGAACCTGCAACTAGATAACACAAGCCTGCACAACACCTCGTGAGATCTGGATATAGATGTATAAAGCAACAAAAATTAAAGATCATGCAAAAATAATCTTATTTAAGCATATAACTGAACGTATTGAGCATACATAATATGGATAAACAAGAGCAAGTAATCTAACTTTCCTAGTTTACACCCTTACTTGATTCAACCAAATCCTTGAAGCCAGAAAACAAAAGCAGCACAGAAATTGGAAATAAATTGCAGTTACACATTAGCAACATGACGCTGGGAATCCACACAAACACATGCACTACACGGCATAACCTCCAAAGATTCTTTATTCATAATAAAAATATAGCAGTATTACAATGGCAACAGCTCCTCAATCCAACCCTAAATAGCTTGGAAGAGGCAGCCTAAGCTTTACTTATACAAAAAACAGGAGATCCAGCCTAGGGGGGGTGCAAATCCTAAGGAGATACATCACTGTAGCTAAAGGAGAGTCAATCAATGCTGATCTAAAGCTGAACTAAGCCTACTTGTCAATCGAGGGGCTGATTAAGCTGATGCATCAACCCGTATACTGACACTTAAATCCACAGAGCTTCCAGGAGAGCCAACACATGAGAGAGAGAGGGTGCAATTCCCCATAAAGGATGTTGAAGATCAACTTTGGATCTGTTTAGATCACCTCCTTCAATCAAGGATTTGTTAGATCCAGTCAATATGGTTCATATCTGACTGGTTTCAATCAAATCAGCTGAGAATCCATTGATCTAGGATTTTGGATTTGCTCCATCATTCATCAATTTATTAATTAAAATAATCAATAATTGATTTTGGGGTTTTCTGACCTGAGTGATGGAAAATCACTCAAAACCTGAAAAAAGTGGGTCCATGGGTTTACATGGTGCTCTTAGCTTGAAAATGAGCACCTACATGACTGAAAGTGATTATTTGGCCCACTTTTATTACAAAACCAATTTTTTCAATTAAACTATTAAAAAATATCCTAAGTTTTTGTGGAAAAATTAAAATTTGAAAAACAAAATTTAAAATTTAAAACCTAGGGGGACTTAGACATGTTCATATGACTCGAACATGATGCCTAGAATGTTTATACATTGACACATAGACTCTAATAACCTCAATAGTTTTAAATTCCAAGCCGACCACCCCATCTTTGGAGGTATTGAGTGAAAAAACTCAGAAATTATTAGTCGTTTATTCAACAACCAAGAATAACAAAGGGGAAAAACACCCTGGGCTGATCGGATTGACAAATAAATTCTAAGAGATCGAGTCTTTTACAGACACTATCATGCTAGAACATTTATTACAATTCCCCCATGGGGTATGAAAATGTGATATAGTACAACAAGCACTTCTCAGAAGTACTTCTGAAGGTCTTCTGAAGTTCGAATAAAGAATCTTTGTCCTATTCACCCGACTCACTTGATAAAAAACCACTAAGTACAACTTAGGTGGTAACAGGGCTCAGGGGTTTTGATACATATAGATAGAGAAGAAGAGAAATATTGAGGGCTAGTGGTTTAGAGAGAGATATTCGAGGATAGGGGCTTAAAGAGAGGGGGGGAGAGAGAGATTGAGGGTTAGGTGTTTAGAGAGAAAGAGAGAAATTGGTGGTTGGGGGTTTAAAAATATAGATAAAGATAGAAAGAGAGACAAGAGAGAGATTAGAGTTAGAGAGAAAAATTGGAGATCAAGGGTTTAGATATGCATTTAGAGAGAGGGGAAGAGAGAGAGATATTCTAGGTTAGGGGTTTATAGGGAGAGAGATATTTGGTGTCAAGGATTGAGAGAGAAAAAGAGGATGGAGGTTAAGAATTTAGAAAGAGAAAGAGATAGATTGAGATATTAGGGGTTGAAGGTTCAAAGAGAAATATAATGTGGGTTAGAGGTTTATAAAGAGAGAGGGGGAGAGGATTCCAAGTTAGGGCCCTAAAGAGATATTGGGTTTAAGATATATATATGAGAGAGAGATATTGGGGGTTAAGATAAATACATATAGAGAGAGAGGGTGGTTAGTGTGATTGGGTGATAGCATTTTAGAGAGAGAGAGAGAGAGTTTGGGGGTTAGGAATTTATAGAGAAGCACAAATAAAATGACAGAGAATGAGGGATAGGGTTTGAGAGAGAAATATAGGTTGGAGGTTATGGGTTTAGAGATAGAAATATAGAGTGTTATTTGTTGATGTATCTGTAACTTCGGAATGTATTCACTTGTCTATCTTATGTATTGTACCTTAATGTTTATTCCGGGAAGTATCTATAATATAATTGAGTCATGTCCTGCCCTGATGTTTCAATCGAGAGATTCAATAATGTAAACAAGTCATGTAAAGTCATTGAGGTTAACCCTCCATTGTAAGTTGGGGCAATAGTCCCCACAATTGTGTCAAGGTTAACCCTCCTTTTTGATCGAAGGGAAAAGTCCCCACAGTTCTGGGGCACTAGGGTTATTAGACTCTCCTAGAGATATTGGCCCTAGTAATTAATTGTTAAGTGGGGCCGACATGTTGAAGTGGACATTAAGTGAAAAAAAGAATATAAATAGAGAGTGAGCCTCTCTATTTATTACACACACACAGTCACTCACTCACTGGGGTGCATGAGTGAGATAGGAGAAGCTCTCTCAAGTGTGTGAGAGAGAACAAGCTATGGAGATCATATTTTTTGTTTTTGGGTTTTACTATTGACATTGGTGCTCATTCTATCTCTGAGGAAGTTGCAAGGTTTTCGCCTTTATGGTTTCCCTGAGGAAAATTCTTTGTGTTTCTTGTCTCTTGTGTTTATTGTGATGCATGTTATTCTCTCAGTTAAAGATCCTAAGATAGTGCTAGCTTGAATGATAAAAAGCTAACATGGTATCAAAGATAACCTGAGAAGAAGACATTGTGTAGTTGTAGAAGCTAGGGATTCTTACTTTTTGGGTCTCCCTCCACAATCCATCAGCAAACGTATGCTAGGCTGACTCTCCATTGAAGGGTGCATCTTTCTGTCGAAGTGGAATTCGATTCCGGGAATTTTCAATTGCTGGTGCAGGAAATTAGGGCCTTTTACAGAAGAATAATTTTTGAGTGAGCCCAAAATAGGATTAATCTCCTCATCAAAATAAAATTTTAGAGACCTAGGTCGATATTTTTGGTTGGGTGTAACTTCAGGAAAGTCAAACTTTAGTTTGACCCTAGGCTAGAAAAACCCTAAATACTAAAACTGATAAGTTTTGGTAAATTAGCTATATCTTGGGATTGAAGAAGTATAAGGGGCCAAAAATTTCACAGGTAGAATATAAAATTCTTATGTACACTATGTCCAATTTTCATCCTTGGATTCGCTATATTCTAGGAGATATGATTCCTCCAAGTTAGGGTTCCATCCTCTTCTAGGATTCATCCCTAAAAAGGACACATTGGGAGAATTTCTATGTCTTGAGCTACGAAGGTCCAAATGAAATTGATGAAGATGTTCCAGAAAGGGCATAGACTGTACTATCTGTGGTCAAATTTTTAGACCTAGAAGATGAAAAAGTGACACATGGCAATCCGTACAACTTCATTATGTTGGACAGTCCTGAAACAAGCCACCTTGGGAAAACGCTCATAAATCCCAATTGGTGAAACCAATTCTAATGAAACCTATGATGTTGGAACAAGAAAATACAAGAATATCTCAGTGAAAATTTTCAAATATATATGAGTATTATATTCAGTGATACCATAGAAACAGTATCAGGTGTTTATGAAGAAGAAATTGGTAAACTAGGGCTTCCTGTTCCGGGAGCTTCCCTCCATTGTTTTCAGAAAAGGAGTACATTGGAAAGCTCCCCTTGAATAGGTCTATATTTCTATTTCAATCAGATCTAAAATATTCCAAGTTTTTAAAATTATGGTTTCTCTAAAAAACCCTAGATCAGCGAGCTTCGAACCAGGATGGACACCTCAATTCGATAAGATCTAATCTTTTGATATTTTCATTTGAGGTTCTCATTTCAAAGTGATCTATCACATCAGCTTGATGACAGGGTTGGTGAGGCTAACAAATTCCAAGCATGGAAGTATAGGATGTCACTAGTTCTTGAAGGAAATGAATTGGACACCTACATAAGTAGAGAGGTTCTAGTTCCAGAGGGAGATGAGGCTAAAAGCCTTACACAAGAAGAACTTGGTCAACGCCAAGAAGATCATTGATGATTCAATCACGGATCAACTTGTACCACAAGTGTCTTCCCTAAAGAAACCGAAAGAGATGTTTGATTCCTTGACCAATATATTTGAAGGGAAGAACAGAAATCGAAAGATGACCTTAAGAAACTAGCTGAAGAATGCAGAGACCATACAGTCATACTTTACGAGGGTCTCTGAAATCAAATAACAACTTGAAGTAGTAGAAGAAGAAGTGGAGAATGTATAAGTTGTGATAACCACCTTGAATGGACTCCCAGGATCATGGGATTCATTATTTCAAGGAATGTGTGCCAGAATGAAGTGATTACTTTCAACAGACTCTGGGAAGAGCACACACAAGAAGAAACTCGACTCATAATAAGAGAAAAGAAGATGGGAGCAACTGAAGATCAATATTTCACGATTCAAAGAATATACCTCAAGTGATGAGGAATATGAAGAACTCAATTCTTGAAGATCCTCTTATCCATCTTAGCATTTGGATAAGAAATGATGAATGAAGAAGATGATGAAGCTAAAGGCTCAAGAAGAAGTCTACCCACGAAACAAATAAAGATAAGTATTCAATTGTCATTTCATGATATTTTTTTGTTATGCATTTGTTTATATTCAGTTGATGTATTATGCACGGTATAATGTTTGCATTAATGACAGTATACTACTAATATGCATGTGATGGGTAAGTAACTCATGGTGCTATACAACTCTCCATTGCTACTTATCTAGAATGAAACCTCATTGCTGACATATTGGATTAGTGCACAATCTCAATGTTGTCTTGGTAGAGATGAAAGGCATCTAGAAATTTTTCGTGAGATATGGATGAATGTTGTATTGGATAAAATAGTTGCATGATCATATCTTTATGCATAAGAATTTACCATTATGAATATGCATTATGAAATGTTTCTAATCAAACAACTAGTGCATTTGACTTGTAGGAAGGATCACGTACAATCACCTACAAGAAAAGAAGGATGAGACTTGTTCCAAAGAACAAGTGACAACAGTTGAAGATGAAGAATAATATGACGAATGCAGTGACATAATTGATGCAGAACCTTCCAGCTATGAAGAAGTAGCCAAGAAGAAAGGGAAGACCAGTTCAAGAAGAATGACGTTATGATGTAGTATCGAGACCTAAAGGGAAGTTCGTAGTTCCATAATGAAGTAGATGGAAACATCATGGGATACAAGGCAATATTTGTAGCATGAGGCTTCTCACGAAAAGAAGGCATAGACTACGAAGAGACATTTGCAGCAAGTGGGAGTTGAGACACATGACAGGTAGAATCATGCATGCAAATGAAAAAATGCCTTGTACAGAAGACACCCATGGGATAACACATACATGAGGAGCTTGAAGGTCACCTAGAGTGATGAAGATCTTAACCTTTGCTACAAGGTTGAAGATGAAATCCTATAAGGATGACAAGCTCACAGATGGGTGCGAGAAGAAATTTTGAAAAGGTTCAAAATCATTAGAGGAAATTTGAGGTCTAAAATGGGCCTTCTAAGGAAAATAATAAAATAATAGTGAAAATAATAAAATAATATTTAAAATAATAAAATAATATTTATTAATTTTGGAGGGAGAATGAAAAAAACTACATTTTTTGTTCATATTTTTGACATATCTCCCTATGTTTTTACTCAAATTTTGAGCAGGAGAGCTTGTTAGATGCAGAATTTAATTCTACATCCAACGTGTACCCACACTGCATACTTTTGGAGGACCTCACTACCCCAAAAACAAGAAATACCTGAAAAAATGTGATGACGATGATGACTTGTTCCTGACAGAAAAGAGGAACTCATTAAAGTTGCAAAAAGGAGACTTGTTGTCGAGTTCGAGATGAAGGACTTGGATATGATGCACTACTTTTTAAGCATGGAGGTATGGTAGAATGCGGATGGAATATCCCTGGGACAAGGGAAGTATGTAGTAGAGATCCTGAAGAGGTTCAAGATGATGGACCACAAGGCCATGACCACACCTGTGGCATCAACCTGAAGCTATTGAGTAATGCTTTATCAAATTCGGTTGATGCCATGATATATTGTCAGATGATTTGTTCCTTGATGTACCTAATGAATACGAGACCATATATTTTCTTTTCTGTGAACACATTGAGACATGTTCAACTGATGGTTGCAAAGCATGCAGTGAGGTACTTGAAGGGTACAATTGAGTATGGGATCAAGTATGATACGAATCAAAAGATTAACCTGGAGGGTTATGTGGATTCGTATTGGGCATGTAGTGCCATTGATAGGAAGAGCACTTTGAGGTGCTACTTATGAGATCAGGTGTGATCTCTTGGTTTGGCAGGATGGAATCTTACATGGCACTGAGTTCAACCGAGACAAAATATGTTGCCACTTGCTATTTGGGAGGTAGCATGTTTCTTTTGAAAACTACTATTTGATTTGATTGATCTAACTTGCATTTTGGTATGATGCAGAGAGGAGCAATGAAGCTCCAGTTTGTGATCCAGATTGAGATCTCTCAAAAGAGGGAATTCTAGCATAGCTGGTGAGACAGGTTGTCTGAGCATAAATCCTAGTGAAGCTCATAGTTTGCTCAGACATAAACGGTCCTGTAGGTTGTCCTTGGATGTAATCAGTCATGTGAATCTCATAGGTTAACCTTGGACGTAATCAGCCCTAATATGCTTTTATGCTAGAAATGGCCAAAGTGAAGTTTGAGTACTTTAGGGAGAAGCTTGGTGTTCTTTAGATCGAGGTTCCTTCCAAGAGGAAGTGATGAGTCTGTGAGCCCTTCTGACATGGTGGTAGGAGTGGTTCCTCCCATGGTTAGATGTAAGTGTTGTTCCTTTCTGACATGGTGAGAGGATTGGTTCCTTCCATGGTCAGATGTAAGTGTTGTGCCCTTCTGAAATGGTGAGAGGATTGGTTCCTTACATGGTCATATGTAAGTGTTGTGCCTTTCTGACATGGCGGCAAGATTGTTTCCTTCCATGGTCAGATATAAGTGCCGATGACATATCCAGTATGAAAAAGGACTGGCTCTGTGATGACACATCTAGTATGAAAAAGGACTGGCTCTATGTAGATGCCACATCTAGTATGAAAAAGTACTAGCTCTATGATGACACATCCAGTATGAAAAAGGACTGGCTCTGTGTAGATGCCACATCTAGTATGAAAAAGGACTAGCTCTGTGATGACACATCCAGTATTAAAAAGGATTGGCTCTGTGTTGGTGCCACATCTAGCATGAAAAAGGGTTGGATTTGTGATAATACATCTAGCATGAAAAAGGGTTGGCTTTGTAGAGGAATACATCCAGTATGAAAAAGGACTAGCTCTGTAGATAAGCATCTAGCATGAAAAAGGGCTGGCTCTGTTGATGAAGACCTACATGGAGGCTAGGCCTACAACTAGCTTGAAAAAGGGTTGGCTCTGTAGAACTTCTTGTGACAAGAAGAATGAAGAGATAACACCATTTGATTGAGATAACAAAAGTAGAGATGATGATGATGATCCAGTGACAATCCAGATCAAGTGATGATCTAGACTTGATGATGATCTAGTGATGCTCCAAATCATGTAATGATCCAGTGATGATCTAGGCTTGATGAAGATGACTTAACAATGAAGATGACTTGACAATGGAGATGACTTAAAGATGAAGATGACTTGAAGATGACGATGACTTGATGATGGTCCAGATGATACAGAGAAGAAGACTTGTGCTGATAAATTGTGTCAAGATAATATCTTCCTAGTTAAGAGGGAGTGTTGATGTATCTGTAACTTCGGAATGTATTCACTTGTATATCTTATGTATTGTACCCCGATGTTTATTCTGGGAAGTATCTATAATGTAATTGAGTCATGTCATGCCTCGATGTTTCGATTGAGAGATTCAATAATGTAAACAAGTCATGTAAATTCATTGAGGTTAACCCTCATTGTTGATTGGAGGGAAAAATCCCCATAGTTGTGTGGCACTAGGGTTATTACACTCTCCTAGAGATGTCGGCCCTAGTAAGTAATTGTTAAGTGGGGCTGACATGTTGAAGTGGACATTAAGTGAACAAAAGAATATAAATAGAGAGTGAACCTCTTTATTTATTACACACACAGACTCACTCACTGGGGCACATGAGTGAGAGAGGAGAAGCTCTCTCAAGTGTGTGAGAGAGAACAAGCTGTGGATATCATATTTTCTATTTTCAAGTTTTACTGCTACCATTGGTGCTCATTCTATCTCTAAGGAAGTTGAGGGGTTTTCTCCTTTATGGTTTCCCTGAGGAAAATTCTTTGTCTCTCTTGTCTCTTGTGTTTATTGTTGTGCATGTTATTATCTCAGTTAAAGATCCTGAGATAATGCTAGCTGGAATGATAAAAATCTAAAATTATTTTTGGTTAGGGATTTAGAGGGAGAGAGGTAGAAAGAGAGAGATAAAGAGATTGGTGGTTAGTGTCTTAGGTACATAGATAATTAGGGTTAAGGGTTTAAAGAGATATTGGAGGTTAGGGTTTAAGAAAGAGAGAGAGGGAGGCAGCAATACAGAGAGGGAGTGGGTTAGGGATTTAAAGAGAGAGTGAGATTTATGTTTAGGGTTTTAGAAAGAGAGAGAGAGAGAGATAGAGAGGAGAAGAGATGTTGGTGGTTAGGGGTTTTGAGAGAGAGGGGGGTTTAGAGAGTGAGAAAGAGAGATATATTATGATTTTTTTTAGAGACATAGAGAGAGATACTGGGGGTTAGGGGTTTAAAGAAAGCAAGAGAGAGAGAGAGAGAGAGAGAGAGAGAGAGAGAGAGATGAGGGGTTAAGGATTTTGATAAATGGAGAAATAGAAAGAGTATATTTCAGGATTAGGGGCTTAGAGAGAGAAAGAGAGATTGGTAGCTATGGATTTAGAGAGAGTGAAAGAGACAATGAGATGGATAGGGGGAAAGAGGTTTCATTAGAGGAAATTTCAATTTAAAATGGGCCTTCCAAAAATAATACAAATTCCATGTCATCAAGTATTAGCTAATCAAAATGCTTTAAAATTCAAAAAGGGAGCACCCCTCAAAACAATTTTTTAATATAAATTTGGGGATAGGTATCATAAAAAAAACTACTTTTTTTGTTCGTTTAAAGAGAGAGAGGGAGAAATTGGGGGATAGTGGGTTAAGAAGATAGAGATATGGAGAGAGATTACGGTTAGAGAGAGAGGGATTGGATATTAGGGGTTTATAAAGGCTTTTAGAGAGAGGGGAAGAGAGAGAGATTGCAAGAGAGATTGGGGGATATGGGTTTAGAGGGAGAGAGAGAGAGATTAGGATATATGGTTTTAGAGAGAGAGAGAGATTGGGTGCTAGCGCTTTAGAGAGAGAGAAAGAGAATGATACGGGGTTAGGTATTTAGAGAGAGAGAGAGAGAGAGAGTTTGGGGGATAGGTGTTTAGAGAGAAGCAAAAATAAAATGAGAGATTGAGGGATAGGGGTTGAGAGAGAGAGAGAGAGAGGTTGGACGTTATAGGTTTAGAGAGATAAATATAGAGAGATCATTAGCATTAGAGATAAATAAATTGGTGGTTAGGGGCTTATATATATAGAGAGAGAGAATGAGTGTTAAGGGTATAAAAATAGATTTGAGGTTAGGGTTTAGGAAAGAGAGAGAGGGAGGGATAGAGACAAATAAGGAGGGGGTTAGTGATTTAGAGAGAGTGTGACATTTATAGTTATGGGTTTAGAAAGAGCGAGACAGAGAGAGGGGAAGAGAGATTAGTGGTTAGGGGTTTTGAGAGATATAGATATAGAGAAAGATGGAGATATCAAGATATAGGTTAGAGACTGAGAAAGAGGGAGAGAAATTGGAATTTATTTGTTTATAGACATAGAGAGAGAAATATATTGAGGATTAGGGGTTTAGAGAAAGAGTCAAGGAAAGAGGTTGGAGGTTAAGGGTTTAGAGAGAGAAAGATAGAGAGATAATAGGGATAAGGGGTTTAGAGATAGAGATTCAATGTCAGGGTTAGGAGTTATTGGGGGTTAGGAGTTTAAAGAGAAGAGGAATAGGTAATTTGTTGTTTAGATAAATAGAGAGATAAATATTTATTGTTCGGGGCTTAGAGAAGTAAATAAGTATCGTGGGTTAGGGGATAGTGGATTAGAGAGAGAGAAAAACAAAGAGAGAGAGAGAGAGAGAGAGAGAGAGAGAGAGAGAGATTGGGGTTTATGGGTTAGTGGTTTAGATAGAGGAACAAATGGATTGAGGGTTATTAGTTTGATTAGAGAGAGAGAAAAACAAAGAGAGAGAGAGAGAGAGATATTGGGGTTTATGGGTTAGTGGTTGAGATAGAGGAACAAATGGATTGAGGGTTATTAGTTTGATTAGAGAGAGAGAAAAACAAAGAGAGAGAGAGAGAGAGATATTGGGGTTTATGGGTTAGTGGTTGAGATAGAGGAACAAATGGATTGAGGGTTATTAGTTTGATTAGAGAGAGAGAAAAACAAAGAGAGAGAGAGAGAGAGATATTGGGGTTTATGGGTTAGTGGTTGAGATAGAGGAACAAATGGATTGAGGGTTATTAGTTTGATTAGAGAGAGAGAAAAACAAAGAGAGAGAGAGAGAGAGATATTGGGGTTTATGGGTTAGTGGTTGAGATAGAGGAACAAATGGATTGAGGGTTATTAGTTTGATTAGAGAGAGAGAAAAACAAAGAGAGAGAGAGAGAGAGATATTGGGGTTTATGGGTTAGTGGTTGAGATAGAGGAACAAATGGATTGAGGGTTATTAGTTTGATTAGAGAGAGAGAAAAACAAAGAGAGAGAGAGAGAGATATGATTGGGGGTTAGTGGTTTAGAGAGAGAGAGAGAGAGAGATTTATTGATTTAGAGAGAGTAAAAGAGAAAATGAGAAAGATAGGGGGTTAGATGTTTAGAGAGAGAGGGATTATGTTGAAGTGTTTGGAGAGAGTAGGGGTTTATAGAGAGAGACATAAATAGAAAGAAAGAGATTTTGGGTTAAGTATTTATAGAGAGAGAGAGAGAGAGAGAGAGAGAGAGAGAGATTGTGGGTGATGGGATTAGAGAGATAGAGACAAAGTGAGAGATAAGGAGTTAAGGGGGGAGAGAGAGAAAGAGAGAGAGAGAGAGAGAGAGGAACCAATAGTTAGTTGCGTAGAGAAATAGAGAGATATATATTTATTGTTACGGGTTTAGAGAGGTAAATAGGTATTGTGACTTAGGGTATAGTGGATTAGAGAGAGAGAGATATTGGGGGTTAGTGGTTCAGAGAGAGAGAGAGAGAGAGACTGGGAGCTATATATTTAGAGAGAGCGAAAGAGACAATGAGAGGGATAGGGGGTAATAGGTTTAGAGAGAGAGATTGGGATTAAGCATTTAGAGAGAGGAATTGGTGTTTAGGGGTTTAGAGAGAGAGACATAAATAGAAAGAAAGAGATTGTGGGTTAAGTATTTAGAGAGAGAGAGAGATATTAGTGGCTAGGGGTTATGGATTTGGATAGAGAGAGGGAGAGAGAGATCAGGGATGATCAGTTTAGATAAAAAGTGAGAGATAGGGGGTTAGAGGTTTGGAGAGAGAGAGAGAGATTGGGACTTGGAGGTTTACATACATAGAGATATAGAGGAATATAGAGGCGAGGGGTTAAGATTTTATAGAGAGACAAAGATATAGAGAAATATTGGGGGTTAGTGGTTTAGAGAGATACATATTTGGTGTTAGGGGTTTAGATAGATAGAGAAAGAGAGAGAGACAGAAATTGTGGGTTAGGGGTTTAAAAAGATAGATAGTTAGATAGAGAGAGAGAGAGAGAGATTGGATATTAGGGTCTTAGAGAGGCATTTAGAGAGAGGGGAAGAGAGATATATTGTTGGTTGGGGGTTTAGAGAGAGAGAGAGATTTGGTGTTAGGGATTTCGAGAGATAGAGAGAGAATGTAGGTTAAGAATTTAGAGAGAGAAAGAGATAGATAGAGATATAGGGGTTCAAGGTTCAAAGAGAAAGATAATGTGTGTTAGGGGTTTACAAATAGAGAGAGAGAGAGAGAGAGAGAGAGAGAGAGAGAGAGAGAGAGAGAGAGAGAGATGATTCAAGTTAGGTTATTCTTCTTCTTCTTCGAGAGAGATATTGGGGGATCTAATTTTAGAGAGAGAGAGAGATATGTGGTGGTAGGGGTTCATAGAGAGGGAGAGTTTGGGGGTTGGGAGTTTAGAGAGAAGCATAAATAAAATGAGAGAGATATTGAGGGATAGGGGTTGAGAGAGAGATAGAGGTTGGAGGTTATTAATTTAAATAGAGAATTATAGGGAGATATTTGGGGTGAGGAATTTAGAACGAGAGAGGGAGAAAGAGAGAGTTAAAGAGATTAGTGGTTAGGGGCTTATATAGATAGAGAGAGAGAATGAGGGTTAAGGGTTTAAAGAGAGATTCGAGTTTATGGGTTAAGAAAGAGAGAGAGGGAGGGATAGAGATAGAGAGGGAGGGGTTTAGGGNAGAGGGAGGTGTTTAGGGATTTAGAGAGAGAGAGGGGGAGGGGATTAGGGATTTAGAGAGAGTTATATTTATGGTTAGGTGTAGAGAGAGAGAGACAGAGACAGAGGGGAAGAGATATTGGTGGTTAGGGGTTTTGAGAGAAAGAGAAAGAGAGAGACATCGAGTTAGGAATTTAGAGAGTGATAAAGAGGGAGAGATATTAGGATTTATTTGTTTAGAGACATAAAGAGAGATATTGGGGGTTAGGGGTTTAGAGAGAGCGAGAGAGATTGAAAGTTATGGGTAGAGAGATATATGTAATAGGGGTTAGAGATTTTCATAGAGGGAGAAATAGAAAGAGAGAACTTAACGGTTTTGGGTTTAGAGAGAGAGACATGGAAAGAGGTTGGAGGTTATGGTTTTGGAGAGATAAAGATAAAGAGATGCTACGGTTTAGAGAGAGAGAGAGATATTTAGTGTTAGGGTTTTTTAATATATATAAAGCGAGAGAGAGAGAGAGATGGGGGGGGAGCTATTAGGGGCTAGGAGTTTAGAGAGAGAAAAAGAGAGAGAAATATAAAGACAAATATTGGAATTCAAGGGTTTAGAGAGAGAGTGAGAGAGAGAGGGAAAGCGAGTGAGGGAGTGGGGGTTAGCTATTTAGAGAGAAAGAGAGAGAGAGAGAGAGAGAGAGAGAGAGAGAGAGAGAGAGAGAGAGATTGAGTTAGGGGTTTAGAGAGTGAGAAAGAGGGAGAGATATTTGGATTTATTTGTTTAGAGACATACAGAGAGATAATGGGGGTTAGGGGTTTAGAGAGAGAGACATGGAAAGAGGTTGGAGGTGATGGGTTTGGAGAGAGAAAGATATATAGATGCTAGGGGTTTGGAGAGAGAGATATTCAGTGTTAGGGTTTTTATATATATAAAGAGAGAGAGGGGCGGGGGAGATATTAGCGGTTAGGAGTTTAGAGAGAGAGAAAGAGAGAGAAATAAAAAGACAAATATTGGCATTCAGGGGTTTAGAGAGAGAGAGAGAGAGAGGAATCAGTAGTTAGTTGTTTAGACAAGCAGAGAGATAGATATTTATTGTTAGGGGCTTAGAGAGGTAAATAAGTATTGTGGGTAAGGGGGATAGTGGATTAGATATAGAGAGAGAAACAAAGAGAGAGATGGAGAGAGAGAGAGAGAGGGATTTATAGGTTATTGGTTTAGAAGGAGAGAGAGAGAGAGAGAGAGAGAGAGAGAGAGATTGCAAGAT